>JANQBM010000004.1:4874716-4902193 GCA_025594535.1 Erythroxylum domingense | reverse complement strand
TTGGAGTAATGAAAAGAGAAATTTGGTTTTAAAAATCTTGTAATTTACAGTTACAGTTTTAATTTATTTACATATATATATATGATGCCATGTGGAGTTCAGAAGTGATCGCACGTAGCACTCCCTTATCTTAGGATATGTATCGGAATGACCTACGGGCGTCCCGGTGCTTATCCTAGGATAATGGGGAGTTACAAGTTTGAACTGAGGTAACTTCTAAGTATGGAGGGAGAAGATGGAAGATCTCCTTTAAGTGAAGGGATACCATGAATCGGTATTCAGTATCATAAAAACCGAAGGCAAATTAAACACCAAGTGGAGTCTATTATATAGATAATTCTGCTGATTCACATAAACTTGGTGGAAGGTAATGTTTGAAATGATATCTTTGACGAGAAGGAAGTAGACAAATTATGGGCTAAACTTGAGAGTCTTTATGCCCAAAAGTCTGGCAACAACAAAATGTTCTTGATTAAACAACTTATGGACCTGAGATACCGAGATGGAACACCGATGACGGATCGCTTGAATACTTATCAAGGGATCATTGATCATATGGTCACCATGAGGCTTACTTATGATGATAAGCTGCTTAGATTATGGCTTTTGGGATCTTTCTCGAGCTCTTGGGATATGTTCATAACAACGCTCTTTAACTCAGCCCCTAAAGGTGTAGTCTCGATGGAAAAGGTTAACAATAGCATTTTGGAGGAGGAGTCTAGAAGAAAGAATCAAGGCTGATCTCCCACGGAGGCAAGGGAGAAAAGCAAAAGTAGAGGTCCAGGCCAGAGAGGCATATTACCGTCATCGAGGATCGAATTGTGATCTGTGATGAAGAGATTAGTATTCTGCAACAAGAAAAGAGTTAGGTAATTGATAATGGCACCTCAACTCATGCGATTGCTCAACAGGCACTATTTACATCTTATATATCTGGAGATTATAGGCGTGTGAAGATGGGAAATAATGGCTTCACACAAGCCACTGGTATTGGAGACATTTGCTTGGAGACCAATAACTATAGGAGATTAGTAATGAAAAATGTCAAACATATTCTAGATATTAGATTCAGTATCATATATATAGGAAAGCTTGACGATGAAGGGTTTTGCAGCACATTCCGTAACAATGTATGGAAACTTACCAAAGGTGCCACGATTGTAGCCAAAGGTAAGAAGCATGAAACATTATATATAATGCAAGCCAACACTCTCAGTAGCAGTATCGATGCTATGGAAGATGTAGATGCATATGAGTTATGGCACAAAAATCTTAGTTATATGAGTGAGAAGGGCTTAGTAGTGTTAGCTAAGAGCGGAAATCTATCTAGTGTTAAGAGTACGTGTCTCAGAAAGTGTGCTCATTGCCTAGCAGGAAAGCAGAATCAGGTTGCTTTTAAGATTTCACCTCCCTCCAGAAAACCAAATATACTTAATTTGGTACATTTTGATGTATGTGACTCGACGAAGACAATTTCACTCTGTAGTGCTCTCTACTTCGTGACTTTTATTGATGACCACTCAAGGAAGATCTAGGCTTACACCTTGAAGTCGAAGGATCAGGTGTTAGAGGTCTTCAAACAATTTCAATCTTCAGTCAAAAGAGAGATAGGGAAGAAATTGAAATGCATCCGAACTGATAACAAAGGAGAGTATTCTGGTCCATTTGATCAGTATTACAAAGAGCAATGCATTCGACATCAGAAGACACTGCCAAATATGCCACAATTGAATGGTTTGGTAGAAAGGATGAATAGAGCTTTGGTGGAGAGAGTCAGATGTTTATTATCACAAGCAAAGCTGCCAAAACAATTTTTGACGAGGCGTTGAATACAATAGTGCATGTGGTGAATCTCTCATTATCTGTTTCATTGCAATATGATGTGTTTGATAGAGTTTGGTCAGGGAAAGATGTTAGATATGATCATCTTCGTGTCTTTGGATACAAGGTGTTCATGCACATTCCCAAAGACGAGAGATCCGAGCTTAATGATAAGACTAAACAGTGCATCTTTCTAGGTTATGGCCTTACTGAGTTTGGTTACAGACTTTATGATCTGGTCAGTAAGAAGCTTATCCAAAGCCACGATGTTGTGTTCGTAGAAGATGAGAACATCAAGGATATTCAAAAGGCAAAAGATGCAACATCTAAAGATATTGGTGATGTGCTTGATTTGGATCCAATTAGCAAGGTACCAGCATAAGATAACGTTGAGGAGAATACTCAACAAGATGTAGTTGATAAGGATGTTTCTTTATCAGTAGAGGCAGATGATAGTACTGATGACCAAGCGCAGGAAGCAAAGGATCCAACTCCACTTAGGGATGATAATGGGCTGACCCATGGGCCAGTCTTACTAATTTTTTAAAATTAAAAGTGTAAAATAACATTTTTTAATTGAGTTTAGGCTTAGATTGCTTAGGCCAAAGCCTACCTGAGGCCTAACTCTTTTAAGTAAAATGATGTCATTTTGTTTAAAAAAGTTTGACCTCGAATCTGTCTGGGCCTAATTTGGCCTATGAGTCGTTCCATTAAAACACCTGAATTTAGGCCCATGGGCTAGCCCGTTACCATCCCTAACTCCACTCAGAAGGTCTGATAAAGACAAAAGACCTTCTACTCAATACTTTCCAAATGAGTATGTGTTACTTACTGACGAGGAAGAACCTGAGAATTATAAAGAAGCCATGGAAGATGAACACAAGCAACAGTGGGTTGAAGCCATGGAAGAAGAGAAGAAGTCACTCTTTGAGAATCACGCTTTTGACCTGGTGAAGCTCCCCAAATGAAAAGAGTTTTGAAGAATAGATGGGTATTTAAGGTAAAACATAAAGAATACTCATCATAACCACAATACAAAGCCAAGTTGCTGGTCAAGGGATTCATTCAGAGAAGGGGTATTGATTTCAATGAAATATTCTCACTAGTGGTGAAGATGTCATCCATTCGAGTTATCCTCGACTTAGCAGCTAGTCTTGATCTAGAAGTCGAGCAAATGGATGTGAAGACTGTCTTCCTTTATGGTGATTTAGAGGAAGAGATCTATATGGAGCAACCTGAGGGATTCAAATTCAAGGGAAAAGAAGATTATGTATGTAGGCTGAAGAAGAGTCTTTATGGCTCAAAACAAGCACCGAGATAATTACAAGAAGTTTGAGTCAGTTGTAGGGTTATAAGAAAATGACTTCTGACCATTATGTTTTCATACATAAATTCTTTGAGGATGATTTCATTTTACGCTCTATGTTGATGATATGTTGATTATTGGCAAAAGTGTTCCTAGAATTGACAAGCTGAAGAAGTAGTTAAGCAAGTCTTTTGTTATGAAAGACTTAGGGTAAGCAAAGCAGATCCAAAATTACTTGAGACAAAAATACAAGGAGGTTATATTTGTCTCAGAAGAAGTACATTTAGAAGGTGTTTCAAAGATTCAGCATGGAAAAAGCTAAAGTGGTTAGTTTTTCTCTTGCAGCCCGCTTTAAGTTAAGCAGTAAACATAGTCCTTCTACAGAAGCAGAGATGAGAGATATGCAGAATATTCCTTACTCCTCATCAGTAGGAAGTTTAATGTATGTCATGGTATGCACAAGGCCAGACAAAACTCATGTAGTTGGTATGGTCAGTAGATTTCTCTCAAATCCAGGAAGAGAGCATTAGAATATTGTGAAGTGGATCATGAGATATCTCCAAGGTACTTTCCACTTGAGTCTTAATTTTGGAAATGAAAAGATTATATTAGTAGGCTACACAGATTTAGATCTGGGCGAAGATGTTGATACTAGAAAGTCTACTTCAAGATACTCGATCACTTTTATAGGGGGAGTAGTATTATGGCAATCAAGATTGCAGAAATGTATTACGATAGTCAAGATTGCAGAAATGTACTACATTACATACTACCGAGGTAAAGTATATTATGGCAACAGAAGCATGTAAGGAGTTACTGTGGATGAAGAGAAACATCCAGGAACTTGGCTCCTTGGCTTCAAACAAGATAGATATGTCATGTATTATAACAATCAGAGTGCTATCCATCTTAGTAAGAATCTAGCTCTCCATTCGAAATCAAAACACATTGCGATAATATACCATTGGATTAGAGAATTTTTGAATTCCAAGCTGTTAGCACTTGAGAAGATACACACGGATGAAAATAGTGATGATATGTTGACAAAGGCATTACGAAGAGATAAGCTTGAAGTCTATAGGTTGATTATAGGGATGACAAGTCATTCCAACTGATATGGAAAAGGACGATTCTCCCCTCTAAGATGATGAAGTAGAGAAGTGGATTTCGTACCGTATTGATTGCCAGTCAGTATGAAACAGGGGTATATAGTATCGGGTTTAAATACCAGTCGGTATTATACATACTGATCAAATATCGATCAGTACCAAAAATTTTGAAAAATATAGTAACTAAATTGCAAAATTTTCAATTTTTTAAAAAATTTACTATTCCCGCCGCTCTCTCTCCCCACCCCCTCTTTTTTTGAAGCATTTTTAATTTGTTATTTAGTTAAATTTTTATTGCGATTTTTAAATTTTTATTTTTAAAATAAAATAAATATTTTATTACTAATAATAATTCTACATTAAATAAAAATTGAAAATAAATTATTTTATTTAAATTTATTTTAATCTTTTATATAATAAAATATTAATAAAAATATTTTATTTTTAAAAATAAATAATATAAAAATTATTATTTATAAACTTATATTTATTATATATATTTTTAATTATTAAATAAAATTTTATTTTGAAATATATATTTTAAAAATATTTTTAAATTTAATTATATTAATTAATAATTATTAAATTAATTTTATAAATTAAATTAAGATATTTATAATTTTATTAATGATTAATTTTAATTAATTAAATATATAATATATTTAATTGATAGTAAATTAAATAATATATGTTTTTATTTTATGTTTCAATTCTAATTGGTTGTTTCCTTATCACGAACTCTTGTTGTAAATTATAATAATTTGAAAGTTAAGGATATTTATTATTCTTTTTATTGGATGTTTTGATGTAATTATTATTTATTATATAACGAAAATTGAAATTGTAATATTTTATATTGTTCTTAATTTTATATTTGTATGATAATGATTGTCTTTTTTTATATAAATTGTTGTTATTATTTCTATGTGAAATATGTGAAAATTATTATTATTTCATATTAATTGTGATTATTATTTATTATTTATTATTTTGAATTTTTGAGATAGGTTAAAAATTCTGGACTATTTTGCAATTTTTTAAAAAATTCAAGGACTATTTCATAAATTTAAAAAATTACTCGAAATGACACTTGATATAGATCGGTACTGATATAATACCGTACCAGAATCTAATCCGATACCAAATCTAATATGGTATTCATAACATTAGTTGAAAGTCCTTCTATTTAAAAAATCCCAGATCGAAAGTGAAAGATGGCTTAAGTAGATTTCTTCCAATAGAAAGACACCAGGAGGGAAGACCAAAGCATCCCACGCAAAATTTTATATGGAATATTCCGAGACTTAGGCCTTGAGGCTATTATGGATCACAGTTTTGTTCAGTTTTTTTCTTGTTAATTTGACACTAGTGTTTTTTTATTTGTGAGGTATTTATTGCTCTCTTTATATTTCAAAGAGTTTAATTTCTTGAATATTTTCATGTATTGCCTCTAATTTTATCTAAAGAGATTTTGTTGTTCTCATTATTTTAAATAGTCCAGATATTGTGGACCATAATCTTGTAATTTTTTTCTTTTTATATTGCGAAAGTTTTTATGTAAAATTTTGGTATGCCTTTCTTTAATTTTATTTTGAAATTTCTGTGATTTTTTCCACTTTGTGATTCCTTCACACAGGTTCACAAAAATCCGGAGAAATTATATTCCGCGAAATTGGTGTGTCTGGCTCGCATTAAGAAATCAAGGAGGATCTTTTTTCGTTTCCATTTTTTCCACTGGAAAGACAATGATAAGATCCTAAATATGATCCCATGGCATTTTGACAAGAATGTTCTAGTTCTCAAGTCAATATCCGGGGATGAATAATCGTCTGACATAGAGCTGCTTTTCTAGTTCTCAAGTCAATATCCGGGGATGAATAATCGTCTGACATAGAGCTGCTTTCTACTCCTCAATTGCAAGCAAAAGTTGGAGAAGTATTAAAAATATAATTACAGGATAACGAGGAATAGGGAAGGTCAGTCAGGGTGCAAATTTTAATGGATCTTCGAAAACCACTAAAGAGAGGGTCAATGCTCCCTTCGACACCAGATAGGAAGGTTTGGGTATAATTTTAATATGAACGCCTGCCCACCTTTTGCTATCATTGTGTTTATTGGGACATTTAATTGGAGACTTTGGAGATATAGATGTTCTTCCTCTTTATCCAGATACCAGAGATGCTCAACTTCCTTTTGCTGATTGGATGCGAGCTTTTCCATGGAAAAGGACAAAACCGGGTGTTGTTGAAGAAGAAAAGGGAAGTAGCTGGGGAGTTAAACGATGCATTTTCGAAGCTCGCCAATCTGACAGTAGCAGTGGCGACAATGATAGAAAGAAGCAGAAATCTTGGAGATGATCAAGATACAATCCCGATGGAAACGACTATAGAGAAGGTAGTAGACAAAAATCAGGCAGAAATGTTGGGGATATATAAGCAAAATTATGGAAAGAGATCGTGGCTTGAAGACAAATATGCCTTCCGGTTTTGTAAAGCCGGAGAAGCCAGAGATGGAAAAGGCCCAGAGGTTCTTACTAAGGAGCAAGTGAGCGTTCTAGAAAAGACTGTGGGCCTATTCCAAATGGGCTCTTTCCCCATTACTAAAACAAAAGAAGTAATTTCTTGTCCTGGGAATGTTATGGGAAACCCAGAATTCACATCACCTAAGTTCGGTATATAGGATTCCAATGGAAATGCAGTTTTCTCCTCCTCAAGACTTTGGAGAGTCCAAACTAAGACTCTAATGAAGTGCATGGCGTGTCCTCAACTAATCAAGGGTCTTTATCAACACAAAATTATATGAGCTTCAGGACTTGAAATGTCGTGCTCGTGCAAAAGGTTCGATTGCACATTTAGGTCAGGTTTCAAGTTGTTCACAGTGAGTATAATGGTGGTAATCAAGTCCAAGTTTGCAATGGTAATCCCGTTCCCATTCTTCATGTTGGCTATACTAATTTACAAAAAATAATAAAAATATTTCTCTTCAACTATCTAATGCATTTCATTCCCCTTCCATCACTAGAAATCTTTTTAGCATATCCCAATTTACGAAAGACAACAATTTCACTGTTGAATTTTATCCTAATTCTTATTTTGTTAAGACATTGTAAGGCAAGGTGCTACTTTAAGGAATCTTGATCAAGGGATCTATCATAGATTTTCACCGTTCTCTTCACCGCATATCACAAGTTACTCAGCTGTCACCCTTATAAAAAAAGTTGTGCGCCAAATTTTTTTTTTCTTGTGTTAAATAAAAATTTTGGCATCTGTGGTACATGCTAATTAGGAAAAATTTATCTTTGTTCATTAAAGTCATCTAATGTCTCATCAAATTCTCCGTTCGAGCTTATTTATTTTGATGTATAGGGCTTACTCTAGTTTCCTCAACTAATAGAAATTGCTATTTTGTTCAATTTTTAGATGATTACTTAAAGTTTTTCTGGAGCTATTTCTTATCTTATAAAGATCAAATGTTTGATGCTTACAAAAATTTCTAAACCATGCTTAATACTCAATTTAACAAAAAGATTAAACACCTTCAAACTGATTAAGGAGGAGAGTATCGAAATGTAACTCCTTTATTACAATCTTTAGGTGTAATTCATCGCCATCCATATCCTTACACTCATGAATAGAATGTGGCCGTGGAATGTTGTCATCAAGTCATTATTGAAAAACGTCTGTCTAATCCATGCTAGTTTACCACTTAAGTTTTAAGAATAAGCTTTTGGAATAACAATTTATCTAAGCAGTAGAATGTTTAGAGTTTTAAATAGAAAAACTTTCGTAATTACAAATATGCAGATCGTAACTTATAGTATAAAAAGTATTATACCACGAGGATTGTATGGTCACCCAACAATTCTTATAGACTTTGTTTAAGGTAAACAATAAGATGAATAATTAGAATTAAACTAAAAATAAAGAATTAATAACTAAGTAATTAACTAAGTAGTAGTTAACTTGATTTGATTGATTAATAATGACGCTAGGAATTACTTCTATCATTATTTGTTTCACTTTACCTTCTTTAATTATACTTGATCCTAGATATCTTCTAGTTATGATTACCCTCTCTTGAGATTTAATCAAGTAATCCTAATTAAAATAGGTAGAAATCAAATTGTTATCTCTCAATCTGTCAAAACTCTTTCTAACTATGAAACTAAATTTGAAGCAATCATATGGATAATTAATAAACAATTAAGATCTCTTTTTAATTGCCTATTAATTTGATGTTCATAGGTCTATTTAGGTACCAGCTCTCGCCATGCAACACAACAGAAGTGAATCATCCAATCTCTCAATTAAAAATGATTATAAACAATAATCATCAAAAGCATATTCATTAAATCAATAACGCAAGTTAAACAAATAATTCAAGAATAATTCCTAAAAAGGAATTTAGCAATCCATAGATGTAACTAAATATCCAAGTTTAATCATCATTAACACCTAACAATAACAAGAAATAAGAAAAAAGTAGAGAATAGAATCTGGAAGTCTTCTCTTCTTTACGTTGAGCTAAAAAATATGTAGCCTTGTTCTAGAGAATTCTTCTCTTTTGATCTCCTTTTTAATTATGTTTTACGTAGCCACCTCTTTTGTGTTTTTCTTTACCTTAAAATACTTTTTGATCCTTTTAGGTTTTTTTCTAAGGTTTCCCCACTTATTTTGGTTCCAAAAATAGTCTCGAATCGTTAAAAACACAAAAAACTATCAACCTGAAAAAGCTAAAATTTGCTCCTTGCACTATCGTGCATCCTATTCACCATCGTGCATGGCCTTTCTCCAGCTCAAGCTCTCTAACATGCTGCTTATGCACATTCGTGTCGGCCAATATTTCTCTAACTTTTTCTTCACTTTTTCCTATCTCCACCTATCATCAAACACATCAAATAATCCTTGAAATATATAATTAAGATCAAAGACTTTCCTTAGACAACAATTAATCAAATAAAACACATAAACACTAACCAATTCTAACTAATAATAGATCCCCGAGTTTGCAAAATTTGATTGATCACAATTTCGTAACATAAATCTAAGTCTTAAAAACATGATTATCATATAAGAAAACACTTAAAATACACTATAACACCTAGAAAACATGCTAAGTTTTACACTTATCACCGAACACTTGCACCAATTCTTTGTTCTAAATATGCTTTTCAATCATTATATGGTTGACTATCATTTATTAGGTATCTTTGGTTATATTTGTTTCCTTATATGCGTCCATGTAACACCAATAAAATGGATTTTTAGGTCCAAGAATAATATATTTCTTGGTTATTGCTCTCATTATAAGGGCTATGTTTGCTTTCACCCTCTTACTTCTTATACTTATATTGTGGTCAAATTATTTTTGACTAGCCTAAGTTTTCATTTCCATCATTTCAACAATTTACATCATCATCTTTTACTGCTTCTTCACTTACTTCTCTTACTCCTCTACATGTTCCTGCTTGTCTTCCCATAATTTCTTAGTCATCTGCTGTAGCTTTATCACCTACTACTGCCCATATTCCTTCTAAATCCTCTTTGTCTATCTCTCCTGACTACTCCAGTACTACTTATCCAATTTTAACAAAACAAAAGGTGTTAGCATCAGTCTTTACACCTATCTTAAATGCCTTCCATCATCTCCGCCCATATATTATCTCCACTCATCCTATGCAAATACGTGTTAGGACTAATTCTATAAAACATTAAGCCCTGACTTCCACTTGTTATCCTCTTCATCTATCTTTTTTTGTTCCTGAAAAAGGGCCCATGAATTACAAGCAAGCTGTTAAGCACCTTAAGTGGCAAAATGTAATGCAATTTGAACTTGTTGGAATTTGGAAAAAAAAACTTGACCTTTATCCCACTTGAACGTAGATTTGAAATTGTTAGGAGTAAATAATCAAATGTCATCTAGATGGTAATATAGAACCCTAAAAAACTCACTTTGTTACTTAAAGGATTTACTAAGAAGCAGGTTGTCTACTTTGATACCTTTAGTACTGTGATCAAGCCTAGTTTTACTCAACTTGTCTTATACTTAATTGTTGCCCATGGATGGAGTGTTCATTAAATAGAGGTTAATAATTCCTTTTCGAATGGTGATTTATAAAACGAGTTTATATAGCCTAAACATCAGGATTTAAGGATCCAAAATATCCTGACTAAGTTTGTCCTATAAATAAGGTTATTTACGGTTTAAAACAGGCGCCACATGTTTAGTTTCCTCGTTTTAAAGATTTTCTTCTTCAATATGATTTTAAGGAGTGTCATTGATATTCCTTTTTATTTTTCAGTTACACGATTCTTCTATCTCGTATGTTTTGGTTTATGTTAATGACATATTAACTAATTTGGATGCCGAATTTTCTTTGAAGAGTTTAGGTCCAATTTCTTATTTCTTAGGTATTCATGTTCATCGGAATTACAATGAGAGTCATCTTTCTCAGAAGCAGTATATTAGAGACCTGTTAGTTCACATTTAAACGGATGGTTGTAAACCTATATCCATACCGACAACCCCACATTCCTCTTTAAATAATGATGGGCCACTTCTTACCAATCCTAGATTATATCATAACCTTGTTGGTTCTTTACAGTATACTATTATAACCTAGTTTGAGATTTCATTCTCTATTAATAAAGTGTGCCAATTTATGCACTATCCTACATAAGGATATAAGTCTATCACAAAATAGTAGTAAAACAAATTCTTTATCACTTAAAAGGCACTATCAGTCTTGGGCTAACTATTCATCTTAGTTTTGTCATTTACTCGGGCATGATAGGGGATTCCATTAGTCATTGCTTAACTTACAAGTTCTATGTTTATTTTGGTGGAAATTTTATTAGTTAGGTTTCTAGGAAGCAAAAGGTAGTAGAGCGATCAAGTACCAAAATCGAGTATCAAGCTTTAGCTCTTGTTGAAGGCATATGGCTTCAACATTTACTTCTTGAGTTACGAGTATCTCTTCTTTAAAATCCTACATTGTGTTGTGGTAATTTGTTTGCCTTATATCTCATAACAAATCTTAATTTTCACTGTTAGTTTAAGCACATTGAAATTGATTTCCTTTTTGTTCGTGAGAAAGTGGAGCGTGGTGACCCTAAAGTTCAACACATTGCATCCCAAGTTTGGATTGCTAACATTTTAACCAAGGGTTTGCCATTAACTTCCTTTCTTTAGTTGCGATCCAAGCTCATCATGGCTTACCCCTCGTTGAATTTGTGGGAGAGCATTGGAACTATCAGGTCAAGTGATAAACTTAAGCCTAAGAATTACGTTGGTGTTATTGTTGAAGATAATAATCATGTGCAACTAGTAACCATGTGATAATTATTTTCTTTAATTTTGAGGAAAATTTATATAATTGATAGATATTATTTCTGTTATCTGTAATCTTCCAAAATGTTCTACTCATTTATAAATATCAATATAGAAGCAGGGAAGTTTAAGTGTGCAATTGATGTAAAATACTCTCTTCTTTATTATAATTTATAAATGAAAATGTTAGGGAACTTCTAATTTAGTGGGTTGCAAGAGTTAACAATGCCAAGTAAGGAAGAATAATGTAAGAAATTAGTGTAGGCTATAAAATAGTTGTTGGCACTTCACAATAATTTATACAATATAAAAAATAATTTAGATTATTTAAGAAAGGTAAAATGTATATTTTATATTCAAATTTAATTTAAATAACCACATTTACTAATTTGTATTGAAACTTAATTTATATTATAAAATTTATTAATCATCATCATCATTAATACCCAGTTGAAGTCCCGCTATTGATGGATGAATCGATCATTGTTGTTGGATAAAGTTGGATTGATCTAGTTGTTGTAGGGAGGAACAATTTTGCTAGTTGCCACCTTTTTTCTATTATATCTATCAAGTGCCATTATATTGAATATCTATAACTCAAATATCAACATTATACATAAACATAAGCCAAACATCAATAATACGCATAAACATAACTCACACATCAACAATCAACATAAACACAAGTCAAACATCAACATTCCGCAAAAATATAACTCAAACATGAACATTCCATATTAATGTAACTTAAATATCAACAATACGCATAAACAAAATTCAAACATCAACAATTTTCATAAACATATCTCAAACAACAACATTCCTCATAACCATAAGTCAAACATCAACAATTTGCTTAAACATATCTCAAACAACATTCTGCATAAACATAACTCAAACACCAACAATACACATTAACATAAGTCAAACATCAACATTCTGCATAAACATAAGTCAAACATCAACATGCTATATAAACATAAGTTAAATATCAACAATTTGCTTAAACATATTTCAAACAACAACATTTCGCATAAAAATAAGACAAATAACAACATTTTGCATAAACATAACTGAAACAACAACTATACAAATAATCATAACTCAAACATCAACAATACACATATCCATAACTCAAACATCAACATTCCACATTAACATAACTCAAACATCAATAATCAATTTAAAATAATTCAAACATCAACAATACATATAAACATAAGTTAAACATCAACAATACACATTAACATAAGTGAAATGTCACCAATACTTATTACCATAACTCATATATTAATAATTCATTTCAAATAATATAAACAACACTTTTTTTTTAACTTTCAATCATCATAATCAATATCTTAAAATCAGAATCATTAATTACATTATTATTTGACTCTTCATCACTTTATATTTAGCCAAAGTATCATTATTGTCATATAATTCATCCTCAATATAGTCTTTATCTCTTTCTACGATAAAATTGGTTTATACTTCATCCATTTGTACTATATTGACTTTAACATCTCTCTTATAGAATGATGATGTATCTGCATCTTCTATTCGAATGATTTCATTATTCAACTTCAATTTAATCTCTTGATATACTTCATCATTATTTTCACTCATTAGAACATTATCCCTTTCAAAAAGATTAAAGAGATTTCGATGTTGAAACTTTTGAATAACCTCCTAATTGTTGCCCAATACAGTATCATTGAGGTAGAAAACTTGCTTCACTTCACTTGCAAGGACAAAAGAGTCATTATCATACCATATCTTACTAAAATTGATGCTAGTAATATTCCCATCCACTTTCATGTTAGCAAGATTAAACCATTTGCACTTAAATAGAACAAATTTTTTATTCTTGATGTAATGCAACTATACTATTTCTAAAATGGCACCATAAAAGTCAATGAAATTGTCTTCATGACATCCCTTAATAATAACCCCACAATTTTAGCTTCTAAGTTGACTGTCTCAATCTTGTATATGAAATCTAACTCCATTAACAATGCAACCTATATATTTTTCCCACATATATGAGGCCCATATGCTAAAGAATATAATGTTGTTATCGCCTCTTACATGTTAAGGTTATGCAACAGTATCATCTATAGCAAAAAATATAATTAGAAGTTAATATAACATGCAAATTGTCATAAGATCATAATATTCCATGAGTCCTAAACCAAGAGAGGAACTTATGCTTATGTCTTTCTTCAACATTAACAATCCCTTGCTTCAAATCGAATCTTTATGCTATGTATTTTAAAAAGTAAGTAGAGAGAAGGAAATATAAATTGAATAAAAAAATTTAAATATGAAAAATTGAAACAAAAGTAATATACTTCCTCTCTATATATATCGACTTTCTTGTAATAGTTCAAAATATACTATTGGGAAATTTCGAATTTGTCTTTAGTGAACTCCATATATTTTCCGACACCAAGTGGCCTTACTTTTTGGGAAAGAACTGATAAGCCACCATCTTGATCAAAATCAAAGTTACATTATTGTCTATTAAATCTTGTCTTGACATCATTTAAGTACACCAAACAAAATGTCAATCATTCATTCGTTATATAAGCCTCTACAATAGACCTTTCAAGTCAAGCTCTATTACGTAGATAATGCTTAAGAGAGCATAAAAACCTAAACAAAATATAAAAGATTAACAATTATTATTAACTAAGAACTTAAAAAAAGTAAAAGTTAATATAAAATACCTCTCAATGGGGAACATCTATCGAAATTGAACTGATCCACAAAGTTTTGCTTCGTATGATAAGTGAATTGCCAAATGCATCATAACTTCAAAAAATACTAGAGGGAATATTAGTTCAAACTTACATAGAATTAAAGCTATATCTTTTTTCATTTTCTCAAGCTTTTAAACTTGAAGTGTCTTGCAACATAATTGCTTAAAAAACTCACCCAATTGACCCAAAGTTATAGACATATACTTCGACAAACACCTACGTAATCTATTAGGAAATAATCATTGTAGAAGTACATGATAATCATGGCTTTTCAACCCTAATACTTTTCCCTCTTTAACATTCACACAATGGGCTATATTAGATGTATACCCATCAACAAACTTGATTGATTTAAGAAATTGAAAAAATGTTTGCTTCTCCTTTTTTAATATGTTGTAATAAGCATGTGGAATAATGTATGACCCATTATTTCTTCTTTTCAAATGTAAATCTTTTCTTATATTCATGTCTTCCTAGTCTACTCTAGCCTTTGTTGTGTCTTTTGATTTCCCATCAATTCCCAATACAGTTGCTAAAATATTCTCACCAATAGTTTTTTCAATAAGCATATCATCAAGATTATGCCTCAATAGCAATTTCTTCCAATATGGCAAATTGAAAAATATGTTTTTTCATCCTAATTGAGCTCAACAACATTTCGCTTTCACTTTCCATTACTTGGGTGTTTGCTAGGTGTAATGTAACCCAAATGTGATAGTTGGTAAACCATATCATCACTAGACAGGTGCAAATTTTGTCCATCAAGCTATACAATTAAAAGTAAATAACTAAATTAATTAGTAAAAGTTCTTATACTAAGTTTGAATTGAAGCAAACACTAAAGTACATGACGTTGTTTACCCCAGTAAATCGAGAAATGGACTTCTCACAGTCATTCCTAGGCTTGTGGAATTTTTCACCGATAAGTCTTATGAGAGTTATCTTACGGGTTTCCAGCTTATATACCATCCTATGAGATTATGCCTTAAATCATCCATAATTATTTTTGAGTATACAAGTTACTACTTCTCAATTAATCAATACAAGTTCATATACAAAGTTTAAATTGAAACAAACACTAAGATATGTGGCGTTGTTTACACCAGTGAATCGAGAAAGGGATTTCTAGCTGTGACTCCTAGGTAATGGATTTTTTTACCGAAAAACCTCATGGGAGCTACATTACGGGTTTCTAGCCTATATACCATCCTAGAGGTTTATTATGCCTCAAATCATCTATAATTATACGTGAGTATACAAGTTACTACTTTTCAATTAATCAGTACAAGTTTATATACTAAGTTTGTATTGAAACCAACACTAAGTTACGTGACATTGCTTACACCAGTGAATAAAGAAAGCTACTTATTGCTGTGACTCTTAGACACGTGAAATTTTTCACCTAAAAGCTCATGGGAGCTGCATCATGGGTTTTCAATCCATATACCATCCTAGGGATTTGTTGTGCCTGAAATCATCCATAAGAGATCAAACTCATTCTACATGCAGTAAATAGTTATGTACTTCATACATTTACTCATCAATTATTCAAACAAAATCTAAACACAAATACTCATACTATTAAAGCAAAACATATAGTAGACATTCGTTAGACGACTTACGGAGGAATCCAAAAAAAAAAAAGAACTATACGTGAGAGTTTCCCTTCATACGACTTAAATCATTCTCAGATGCCTCTCCTCTAGGGATGGGGGTTGCTTTATATACTTGTGTGGTTAAGGTGAAGGGATCTAATCCATATTTGATATTTCTGACTCGAAAGCTATTCTTTCAAGCCTAGGTAAGAGTTTCCTTACAAGGGTGATTTCTATAGGAGGTTTCCATTCCAGGCAAAGATCATAGGTTGAAGGTGAGTTTCTTTACATACAATGCTTGTTTTTTGGGAAAGATTTTGAGTCCTATTTTCATCTTCTTTCATTCCCAGCATTCATCTATTTGTGCTTAAAAAATGACCCCATCGGTCCGCTCCTTTTAATGGCACTCTCTCATTATTTAACCCATTGTCTATCTTTCTACTCAGTGACCAGCTCACTTAGAAAAGAAGCCTAATCCAATGATTCTTGTCCAATCACTAGTACGATCGATTCGAGAGTTGACAACAAAATTGTTGTTGTTATCGGGAGTGGGAAAATAATCCTATTGTTTTCTATTCCCTCCCTCAACTCAATCCTTATTATAAGGCCTTTAAAAAGACGTAACAAAGAAGAAAGTTGAGGTTGGACGATTATCGTCGCTCTTCAACACAAAATAAGGCCTGCGAAAAAGACAGTTTCGTATTTGATATAATATAGAGTAAAGTAAGCTAGTTTGTTGACAATATTTATTTCAAAGACAACGAAGCCAAGATCTTGATCAAATAAAACATGTGCGAAAACATGCAAGCAAGTGCACTAATTACAACAAGTAATAAACTGAAATCATTATAAAGGAATTGAATGTTGATCCTATAAGGACTCATAAACTATTACCTTTTGTTGCTACACTTTATTTAGATGATCAAATCAAAAAATGAATTAAGATAAAGTAAACTAGCATTAAAACAAGTAGACATCTTGCCCAATAAGAATTAACTGTGTTAGGACTTTAGGTTTACCATTAATAACGTGAATTTGATTAGTTAATGCTAATCTTGATTACTAATTTATATGATAGATGAGTTCTAAAATGTGATTCCCCTTTGGTTAATTTGAATAACATTTTAATTAGTTAATCAAATCCTTAATGGTATCTTAATGAATTTTAGAATTGTCTTTGTCACAGTATTCCCTAATATGCTATAAGATTTAAAAAAACAATGGAGTTTTGCTATCAAGTCTAAAGGATTTATTGACATCAATGTTTTACAAGGATAAGGGATTTATTGGCATCAATTGTATAATAGATTTCTCCCCTAAAAGGGATTTGTAATTGTATTATAGATTTCTAATTTAAAAGGTATTTGTAAGTGTTTAGAGCTTTCACATAATATGTAAGGAGAGTTTTTCTTATATCTTATCTACTCTTATGAGCGAACCAAGTTAGTTAGGTAAGACTTTTTTTTTTTAAGTTAAAGGAATGTCTTAAAATGCTAAAGGGATTAAAATGGAAAAAGCCAACATAAGAGTTAGGAACTAACTAGTTCTAGTTCTAAAAGTTTCATATTCACCAAATTCATCACTTAACAAACATGAATATCAGCTACTTATATGATCTATAATATTACATTAATTATGCTTCAATGGTTTTAATTCAAGCTCCATTATGTTTTTTGTTTCTTTTGTAAAATCCTATAATTTCTTATACTCCCCAAATTCATACAACACATGCAACTTAAAATCAAAAGCCACAATATGTAAAAATATAGTAAGAATGAACATTTCCATCAAATCAAAACAACCATTGTTATCACTGAGTAAAGAAGAATAGACACTGAACAAAGAATAATAGAATATTAGTAAAGAAGAATAGACACCGAATAAAGAATAATAGAATATAACCAGTAGCTTATCGTTAATAAAGTTTTAACAACTTTGTGGTAGTGACGAGCTCACGATAGTTTGTGAGTGATGAAAACTTCGACAGAGAGTGAGAAGTGAGAGGAGTACGATCTGAGAGTGACGTCAGAGATTCCAAGTGAACTTTAGTCAAACATCTTATAGGTAGTAGTAAAATAAAGTTCCTAATATATATTCACCTTCAATCTACCCATTTAACACACATTACCCATATTAAAATATTCATTACTATCACTACACACATTCATTGCAGTAACATATTGACAACACACACAGGCAGAACAATAACATAGGGAAATAAACACACCAAAAAGTTTAATAGAACTTTCATCGAACATCAAATATGCAGTACTCAAACAACTTCCTAATCCATATTCACCTTCAATCAACCTATACAATACACATTACACAAGCCACCATCTTCATTTTTATCGCACAAAATAATCACCTTCAACCAATACACAACACACATCGATACAACATAAAACTATTATACTACATCATCAAAACAACATACACACAACAACACCAACAAAATACAAAGATGAAGACGAAGGAATAAACAAAACAACATCAAAGGGGTAACTACATTTTCCTCAACCCACGAAGACGAGGAAGAACGACTAGAGAGGATATAATGGTGGGAAGAAATTAAAGGCAGAAGAGAAATGCAACAGGCGAGGGAAGAAGAAAGGATTTGGCCTTCATGTTTAAACATAAATGAAACGACATCATTTCCTTCCTAAAAGAGATGATGTCATTTCTGTTTTTTTAAATGTTCCAACATTTGGAGACACTTTTCAAAAATGCTTTTAAAAAATGTCGCCAAATGTATGTACATAACAAACAGTTCAACAAGGGAAGGAAACGACATCATTCCTTACACAACAAACGATTTGCGACAATTTTTCAAAACTTCGTCAAATGTTTATACATTGTCAACCTTTTAGCAACACTATGCATGATTTGTCACTCAATGTCATATTTTGCATCGAATTTCTAAATTAGTTACCAAATGGTTTTGATTTTTATATTTTCCAATTTTTTAATGTATAACTTATATAAATTATGATAGAATTTATATATAGTAAATAGAGTTTTGTGCCACCATTTATATATTGTCAAATCATATATTTTAGAAGACATCAATAAGAACAATTAACTTATTTTGATTTTATATTTATAGAATTTTTTGTAATATAAATGTTCTATAAACTGTCACCCAATTTATATATTGTAGATAGAGTTTTGTCATACCACATAAATTTGTCAAATCATATATTTTAAAGACATTAATAACAACAATTAGTTTATTTTGATTTTTATATTTATAGAATTTTTTGTAATATAAATTTTCTATAAAATGTCACCCAATTTATATATAGTAAATATAGTTTTTTCACACCACATAAAATTGTCAAATCAGATATTTTAAAAGAAATTAATAAAAAGAATTAATTTATGTAATAAAAATTAAATTTATGTTATTTTTTATAAATTTTTAAAATAACATTGTGGTTAACTAAATTTATTTTTGCACTTACAATCATTGTCAACAATATTAAATTTGATTATTAAGAATATTATATTAATATTTAATATTGATTTCCATTTTATTATATTGCAATTATTTTTTAATTACATCGCAAAAAATATAATTATATATGGTAATTAATATAATGTTATATTAATGCCATTACGAAATTAAGGTCAAGCCAAATGGTGATGGCCCACCATTTCATGATGATTTTTTTTAATTGACGCCAAATGGTATGTTTTTTTCAAATTAATCGAAAATGACGTTGTTTTGTTTAACTACAAACGACGTCGTTTTTTACTAGTTTAGTAACACCAAAATGAACATCTCTTTATTTCATGTTATTCATCATATTTCATCTCTGTTCACCATCTAATAAGCGTCGTCCCCTTTGTTGTGGTTGTCACCATCGACGAAACATCGTGTCCTGTGTTAGAGAATCAAGGCTAAATTTGCAACAGATGTTTATGTACATATTTACCATATAATTGCTTTTATAATAGTAATATAACCTTATATAGAAAATACTATATTTCTGTACATAAAGAACATGATCATGCGTACTCTAGTATAAATTCTAAAATTGATATATGATATAAAAGGGTAAATGGATAACTTTTATTTCAATAACAGTAAATGAGTCCTCTCATAATATTAAACAATCTTCTATGAAAAACTTTTGTTTGTCTTGCAAATTTTAACTTGTTTCATCTTTTTGATCACTCCTAACCTAGTGCTTTTTAGACATCTAAATAAGCAGATAGAAGATGTATAACTAGTGAACTATAGTACTTTGACTTATCATTGAGAAACTAGCCTAACAGCTCATATAGACATGGTATGCAGAAAGTGTCTTTCGCATCAATTTATTCCATACCTAGAATTTATGGGATTTGATTACCAAACGAATTTAATTAAATATAATGAATTTTATGCTAAATTGACTTTTCAGAATAAAATTGTTAACGTTAATTAATCGTGGAATGTCGACATGGTGACTAGTTTCTGATAGCAAAAATGAGCTTCGCTAGGAGGAATATGGCAAAATTCCCCCTAATGAAGAACAAATCGATGCAGAATAAATCTCCTGATAAAAAACTAATCACCCATTGCCTTTTATGATTGCTCTTCTTCTTCTTCTTCTTCTTCTTGATTTTTAGTATCATTCGAATTACCTCTCTTCCGTAATTATTTGTATCTTATTTTCCTTTAGGAAGCTATCAAATGAGCGTTTGATTGTATATACTATGTGTTGTGCAAAGCTTCCTTGATTCTTCAAGAGAACATAGATGAAAATGGAAATAGTAGCAATGTCCTGATGGTTGGCACATGATTAGGGAAATTAATTGTTTTGGAACAATCATCAATTTTAATTACTACATTTATTGAATCAGGTATGCATGTGTTTGAATTTGGGTTCGTTATACTATTTGACTTTACTAGCTATTTAAGTTCTATACTAATTGTGTCTTAGGTGAACCCATCATACTGGCAATTCATCTAATTCAGTGATCCATACTGCATCTGCGGATTCATTCATTGTATCTTCTGCTAGTTTAGTTATAAAAAAGAAGTTGTTGGAAGAGGGTGTCAATGACTTAACATCTGAGGGAAGATCATTGAAATTTTCAATTGATGCCTTCAAACGTGCAAGGACCCTAATTGGGAATCTAGATATAGGGAACTCATTTACCCTTACCAACTCTCATGTCATTTGAATCCAAAAAATAATTATTTAATTTCCTTTTCGATGGGATAAGTGTGAAACTTTATTTATTGTTATATTTGTAAGAATTTTGGAAACGACCTCTCTACTAGTTAAGGGTAAGGCTTTGTACTATTATACCCCGTAAACCTTGCGTATCTCCGGGATTCATACGAGATGTTGTTGTTGTTGTTGTATGTCTGTAAGAATTGTTAAATTTCTAATTAAAATCTTGTACTACTTACCATAAATCATTATATTATATTGCCTACCATTTTCAATTTTTTTATGTTTATTATTTTATTGTTAATAAATATTAATGATTAAGAATAGTAATCAACTTAAATTTATTATATGTTTATATTATTAATATTATAATTTTAGGTATGTTTATCTTTTTATATCCAAAAAGATAATTTCTAGAATTCTAATAAAATAACTATATATTTAAACAAAATTCTAAAGAAATCAAATGAAAAAAAATGAAAAATCACATATAAATGTCAAATATAATTAACCTTCGGATTATTAAGCACACTTAGCATTAAAAAAGTATCAATTTAACATTATTAATTATAAATCCTTTAATATTGACGATTTAATATCAATTTAAAGGTTTCGTTGCTAAAAATCCAAATTTGGCTATGGATTACATATTTTTTCACAAAAAGTTTCATTTTTTGTGACATTTAATACTATCGTTACCAAACACTCGACCTTTGGAGATGAAGTAACAAAACTGTCATAAAAATAGGCACTTTTTAATACGACAATAGGAAATCATTGTAAAAGAAATTGCTTTAGCAATGATACGTTCTAACGTCGCCAGGACTTTTAGAGACATATTATGAAATCGTCACCAAAAGTAGACATTTAGCGATGATTTCAGATTCGTCGCAAAAAAAAAGGTCACTAATAATCTGCTTTGTTGTAGTGATTATACCTACAGAGACGCAAACAATGCCTTCTCCATTCGTGAGGTTCTTGTCTTTAATTTTTTTGTAGTTATAACTAGTAGGTTTTTCGTTTTTATTTTTTTGGTTCTTACACTATCCATGAAAGTTATGGTCTTATATGAGAGATCCACATTTTTTGTCATTATCATGCATGAAAGGCATACTCTTTATAGTAGTTAAACAATAACAACAATACTTTAGTAGAAATTTCACTAAGACGTGGGGTTTGGGGAGGTCAAGAAGTGCACAACTTTACTCCTAATTAGTAGAGAAACTATTTTCAGTCGACCCATAAGAAAAGAAAAAAGAAGAAAAGAAAAAATAAAAATAAAATTTTTTGAAGTACTATTTGAAGAAGATAAAAGAAAAAAGAATATTCAAATAACTGTATAAAATAAAAATAAAAAAGAATAAGAATAAAAAAGTTTACAATCTAAAATAGAAAGAAAAAGAGAAAAATAATATTAAATACTAAAATAAAAATAAAAAATAATATTAATAAATAGTATAATAAAAATAAATAAATAATTTAAAAAAGTAAAAAATAAAAATAAAAAACATAATAAATAATAAAATAAAGATAAAAGTCAATAATAAAAATAAAAGATAAAATAAGTAAACAAATAAACAAACAAGAAAGAGGATAAATAAAAAAAATATAACAAACAAGTAATTCAAAGGAAAAACTTAACTAAAATAACTAAAGGAAAGTACTACAAATAAATACAAGATACAATAATAAAAAGAAGGTTCAAAAGACTTATGAAAAAGAGAAGGACCTTTCTATTTAAGACCTTTTACGTAATATCCTTTGATCGTATCCTATTTCACTAAACGAAGTCCTCGATGAGTTCTGATAGAGTCATATCATTCATGATCACTTCCCTTAGTTCTTCTTAGATCTTCCTTTTTTTCTCTTACAGTCCATAAAGACAATCTTGTCGTATCTTCTCACTGGAGGGTTAAGATGTCTTCTCTTAATATGTTTAAACCACCTAAGTCTTGACTTCCTTAATTTACCATTAATATTATCCATCCTTAATTTATCTCTTACTACCACATTTCTGACCTATCTCTTCTTATAAGGTTACATATATAACGAAACATTCTCATCTCTACCACTATTAAATTATGACTATAATGAAACATTCTTATCTTTACCACCATTAAATTATGACTATGTACCTATTTAATAGGCCAACACTTTGCTTCATAGAGCATGATCGACCTAATTGCTAAACAGTAGAATTTACCTTTTAGTTTGAATGGTATCCTCTTTTCACATAAAACTCTTGATTCACCCTTCCATTTAAGCCACCCTAATTTGATACGATGAACTATGTTCTCATCTATTTCACTATTTCTTTGGATTTTGAATTTAGGGTATTTAAAACAATCTTTATGTGGTATAAATTATAAACTAATCTTTATCTCCATATCATATTCCCCTTTGTGGCTTGAAAAATTATACTCTAAGTACTCAGTTTTAATCCTGCTCAATTTAAATCCCTTTGACTCTAACGTTTCTTTCTAAATATCTAGCTTGACATTAACACCCTTTTTTTGTCTCATCCATTAAAACAATGTCTTCAGCAAACAACATACATTGTGATACATCCTCTTAAATATTCTTAGTGATCTCATCCATCATTATCGCAAATAGGAAATGTCTTAATAAGGATCCTTGGTGTAAACTTACATCAATAGAAAAATACTCTGTATCTCCTCCTATCATCCTTACTTTAGTCTTAACACCTTTTTACATGTCCTTAATAATTTGTATATAGGTTATAGGAACTCCATTATTTTTTAAACACCTCCACACTACTTCCTTATGTACCCTGTCATAACTTTTCTCTAATTCAAAGAAAACTATGTGTAGATCCTACTATCTTTCCATATAATACTCCATAAATTTTCTAAGGACATGTATAGCTTTTATCGTGGACCTTTCTAGTATGAAACCAAATTGGTTCTCTAAGATAAGTTCCCCCTTTCTCATCCTTTTCTCAATCACCCTCTCCCGTAACCTCATGGTGTGACTGAGTAGTTTGATGCCTCTATAGTTATTATAGATTTTTATGTCCCATTTGTTCTTATATAGAGGAATTAATATGCTAAGTCTCCACTTATATGATATTTTGGCATACTTGAGTATGCCATTAAAAAGATTAAGTAACAAAGTAAGACCTTCTTCTCCGAGGCTCTTTCATACCTTTATGGGTAGCTCATTAGGTCCTATTGTCTTTCCACTCTTCATCTCCCTTAAAGAATCTTTACTATATTCTTTTGTGATTTGTTGGCAGTAAGTGAAGTTACGATATTTTTAATACATGCTAAGATCATCCAAGGAAATGTTATCATCTACGCCTTCATTAGAAACGTTATAAAAGTAACTCTTCCATTTACTCTTAATGTCATTTTGCTCTACAAGCACTTGTCCTGCTTCATCCTTTATATACCAAACTTAATTTAAGTCTCTTACTTTTCTTTTCATGGCTCTTAACAACTTAAACATATCCCTTTCTTCATCTTTAGTTTCCAATCATTGGTATAATTTCTTTTTAGCTCTACTTTTGGCTACTGAGACTATCTTCTTCACTTCTTTCTTTATTATTTTATAACTTTCTCTTTTAACTACCCTATCTACATTTATGCTACTATATAATAAAGCTTCGTAGGCAACCTTTTTGGTCTTCACCCTTTCTTGTATATCTTCAGTTCACCACCAAGACTCCCTCTTCCTATACCTAAAAACATCCTTTAGAAACTCCCAAGATTTTAATTCCTTAATAGAGTTGTTACCTTCTCCTATATCTGGTTAGCATCGTCTTCCAATTTTCTTTCCTCTCCAGACAACACTTTATCCCTAAGTTGCTCCACAATATCCCCTTTTAACTTCCACCATTTAACTTTAGTATACCTATGAGAACTTCTCTTCTTTCTCTAACACTTAATTATAAGATCCATAACTCGGTTAACATCCTCTTCCAATTTCCATTCCTTTCCACGCATTATTCTATCCTAAAGTTGTTATATAATATCCCCTTTTAGGTTCCACCATCTAACTCTAGTACACTTTTGAGAATTTTTCTTCTTTCTCTAACCCTTAATTATAAGATCCGCAACTAACAATTTGTGTTTCGTTGAAAAGCACACATTATCCTTAAATCTAGGTTAGTTGCTCTACCTTATGAGGAAGTAGTCAATCTGAGTCTTCGCAGTTCTGCTCCCAAAAGTCACATGGTGCTCCTTTTGTTTTGAAAAAAATGAGTCGACTATTAGCAAATCAAACGCTACCATAAAGTTTAATAAAGTAGTCCCACTATCATTCTTATTTTCTTACCCGAAACCCCCATAAACTCATAAATACCCATTCAAGGTTGCTCCTATACAATCATTAAAGTCCCCCTAGAATAACTTTCTTGTTAGAAGAAATATCTTAAATCACTTCATCTAAATCCTCCCATAATTGAAGCTTAAGCTATTCTTCCAACCCTACTTGGGATGTATAAGCACACACTACATTGTAAACATCATTTTCACCATAATATTGAAGAATAAAATCTTGTCATTAATCTTCTTTACTCCTACAACATGATGTATGAGTTCCTTGATAACCAAGATACCTACCCCATTTTATTGCCATGAATACCCTGAATGTCAGAGTTTGAACCCAATAATTTCTTTCACTTTAGCCCCCATATACTTTGTCTCCTGGATGCACACTATGTAAATCTTATATTTGCCTAAAATATCTAATAATTATAATGATTTCCTTATAAGAGTCCCGATGTTCTAGAAACTTATTTGCAATTTATCAACGTCTACCTTTCTTTTAGATATAACAATAACTGCAGAATTAACCCTTACTCTATCCTCAGAAGTCAAAGCAACCACTCTTACCCTAATACGCAACCTACAGGACCAGCACAACAAATCCCTAACAAAGCCAAATATAGGAAATAAATAACAACAATCAAAAGGAATAGCAAAAGCAATCACAAAAAATAAATAAATATTTATATAAATATATCGAAGAATAAGATTCAACCATGCTAGCCAAATTTATCATTGCAATAATAGCAATAAGCAGAAACACCACCATAAACTGATAGCAATAAGCATTAAAGAGGTAACTATAAAAATTGGGAATAAACAGATAATAATAATAATAATAATAATAATAATAATAATAATAATAATAATAATAATAATACTAAAGTTTAGTTTAACTCTCCGTTATATGAGCCAAACACCACTAGGGCAAATATATATATATATATATAGGAATAAAATTCAACTCTAATTTGTTCTTAGAATAATGAATATTGGAATAGGCACATATATGTGTAGATATGCACATATATGAGTAAATGCATAAAATTTTTCACAAAGGAAGATTGTAAACTTATGTTAATTCCAATTTACTGATTCAAATAAATTAAAAAGGAAAAAAAACTTGTTGTGTGCAAAAGTGGAGAAGAATTTACTTTATGGGCTTGCACGTGCATCCAATGATCACGACAATACACACTTGAACATAACCTCTATTTTTCTCACCCCAACAAGTGACAAATGACAAACAAGCAAAGGGACACTCTTAACTACTCATAATGCAAAAATTTTTCTTAAAACTTGTGTTAAATTCAAGTCACAAGACATAACAACTAGCTAATGGCAATTAACCACACCAAAACTATTCTTTATGGTAATTAACCACACCAAAAATAAAAGTTCCAAATTTTGACCTTTAATGCCATAAGCCCCCCCTTTCTACTATGAAAAATGAGCAACTCTTTACTTTCTCAATCTATTTTTTTACAGCTTCTTTTACAGTTAATGCTGCTGGGAAATTGTGGTAGGATCCAATCTTATGAGCAGTGAAATAATTTTTTAAAAAATTTGTATTGATTTTTCGAAAACCAATATTGCTTGAAATTTTAAAAAATGATTAGCAAATAAATCATAATAAAATGTGAATTTTAATTCATACCTTATTCTAAAACTTGATCATTTCTTACCGTATTTCTCAAACTGTTTCTGAAATTAGCTCATCTCAACCATCATAACTGCACAAGCGTTCGATCTCTAACAGTATTCACAAAACGTATTAAGAGAACTCTACAACTGTTCTAGAGAGGGTTAGACAAAGCTTTAAAGATAAAGCTTATTATAATAGACTTTGGACATTATAGTAATTTAATTGAAATTAAATTCTAATTTTAATTAACAATTAGTTAGATTATTCTAATTAAATACCCGTTATGTCCAAATAAGATCCTGTAGCATGGGAGTCGCGTGATCACTTGAGGTCCTACGGGACGCAAAACACAAACTCACCTGGGCGATCCCTGGCATAGGGGGCCCACATTAAAAGGCGCCTTTAGATCCCATATCGGTTGGAGAGGGGAACGAAGCATGCCTTATAAGGGTG
>JANQBM010000004.1:4862781-4874616 GCA_025594535.1 Erythroxylum domingense | reverse complement strand
ACACTTATTCACACTTATACCGGGAAGAATGTCATGAATGCATGTACAGACATTTTTCATGTGCACATATCACTGTTTACAAATGCATGAGCATGAGATGTGTTTTCCTAACTTCTCCGATTGACCTCACTTGGAGCCGTTTCTCTGGTCCGACCCATTCTATGGAAACGGGATGTTACAGATCCAATATCTTATATTAATCCTTATCGATTAAATATCTCATATTCAATCATAAAGCTTCTCAAAATTTACAACCAAGTCTAACTTGATTAAAATATCATCTCTCTTCAATTGTTCTTTATATTTGATTCATTAGGTTACAAATATATTTGGCAAGGGATATAAATTGTAATCCTAAACATATTTAGGATTAGATAAATTAAGCTCCTTAATTATTTTCTAATTCAATAGTTTATATCCATCTATTAAGATTGACTTCTAACAACACATTATGACTACCCAAATATTTAGATATGTCATAGTGGTTTTCGTGGATGATTTTTTCATATAATTCAATCTTTTCATCATATTATGTTTCGATTAGACATATAATATGAAATTAATGTCTATTCTATTTGAGTCCAATCATGCTAATTCTCCACCATTAGTAATTGATTCTATTAATGAAATTTGTAAAATATTCACAAAGTGTCATTCCACCATGACCAAGAATTTTTTGAATCAATTTTAATCGAGAACAATAAAATATTCTCCCTAATTACTTTAGGGTGATGAATCCTATATTGATCACTCGATTATTTTCATATAGTTCATGCTATATCTAGTGACTATTAACTGAACTACCCTTGACTAAAATATGTCATAAGTAGTATCAAAACATAGCAATATCTATATGAGATAACTTTGGAGACCTCAAGTCAAATGATCACTTATACAATCATTAAAATGAAAATTTTCATAAATATACAAGTAATTTTTTAAATGGATATCTCATATAGGGTCAGTTCAATGAACTCGTTCTCTAACAAGCACCTACACGTTTGTTTAAGTATTTCTATACTTTAGTTTACGAGATTGACTATTTCATTCATGAAAGAATTATATAACGTGTGCTAGTCATTTGATCTTTATTAATGTTCTGTCTCAACAGAATAATAATTATGAATAATTTAGGGATAATACAATAATGAAATATATATCTCATAATTATGATCTCATCATAATTTTATCTGCAATGTTTATTTATCTGATATATTTTATTACATTTAGATATGTATAAGATAAATAATGCTTCCAACTCATTGTCACTAAACTATAATTAATTAATTGACTCTAGGGCATAAATAGTGGCCATAGTTAAATCATTGTCACTAAATTATGATTAACTAATTGCCACAATTAATCAAAAAGAATACGAATAGTTGATTCCATATCTATATACGCATATAAAACTTGGACCTGACTTGATGGTTTATTGGTTATAGTCATTCCCTCACATTATGATAAAAATTATTATTTTTAATTAATTAATATTTTAAATTTTTAAATTATGTATAGAGTTTAACCAGTGAATTACATAATACAGTTCATAAAATTTAATGATTTTATTATTATAAATAATAAAAATATTGTTATAAAATATAAAATTTTATAGTAATCACTTCATATATCATATTATTATTATTATTATTATGTGTGTCTTAGTACCCTCACAGACTTGGATCATATATGAATCATCAAAATTTGACGCTATCGTCCATCTTGTTTTATTGAAAGTGCAAAGGCATTAAATAAAATTTGACCTCGGTAAGTCCGTTACGTCCGGAGGATCACATTCATCTAAAGCTTCTACATTATAGGTACTTTGTTTGAAAATGTTAAAAAAGCCAACCTAACTTTCACCGGTAATACTGTCGTGATCCTAATTCATAGTCTAGATGGTCCAATTTTGTACGGCACCACTGCAATTGGACAGACCATAACGGCTAATGACGGAAAAGTTCTGAATAGACAGACGGGCAAACTATGATAGACAATCATTGAGTGAACCAGAGCCCCAAAATATCATGCCGACTTTCTAATCTAAGCAATGATCTCACCATCCATGTCCCACTAAATTCAATCGTCTAAAAGATCATAAATTCTATATAAACTAGACCAAGTGTTGGGCTACTTGCATTGCTCATTAGTCATATTCAACGAGTCGTCACATAAAACCTTAATCCAGCTGTTAAACCCGAAAATGGGTAATCTAGGCGTTGTCATGGTTGCTCTAGTAGTCGTTCTGGTCACATTAATTTGGGAATTGCTTAAAGTTGCTGTATGGAGGCCATATGTTGTAACTAAAATGTTCGAGAAGCAAGGAGTCAGAGGCCCAGCTTACAAGTTTCTTTATGGTTCTATTACTGAAATGAAGAGACTGAAGCAGAAAGTTTCTCAGTTAGTCTTGGATATCAACTCCAATGACATCATACCAAAAGTTTATTGAGAGTCACCGACTCTCTTGAACAATCTAGATTAGTATAGGAAATTATAGAATATTTTAGGAGTTGTGAACCGACTTTCTAAGTCGGCAAAGAATGCCTATAAATAGGCTTCTTCCTTTCCTTTCCTTGCTTGTATCAACCGAAAAACACAACAAAATATATAGTATGTTGTGAGAGTGAGTCTAGTTGAGTGTAGTGGTGCGTCATAAAAAATTAAAAGAGTATTGTAATATAGTTTGTGGTAAATAGAGTGTTACTTTTGAGAAATTATTTTCAACAAAGTTCTTCCTCATTATCACAAATGGTCTTCAGAATACGGTCAGTTTCTTCTCTCCTATGGTTTATGCGCATGCTTCATGACTCCATCTTAAGGTATATGATTGTTTAACTAAAGCTATTAATTTCATTATAGACAACTGGTAACAAGCAACTTCGTCAAATAATCTTAATTGTAAACATCCCAGGTAACACACTGCTCTACTGGCACGAGACCCAGCCAAGAGTTGTTATAGCAGATGCCGAGCTAGCCAAACAAATACTTTCAAATAAATTTGGGTTTTACGTCAAACCTGAGACCAGACCCTCATTAATAAAACTCATTGGAAAAGGATTGATTTTTGTGGAAGGAATGGACTGGGCAAGGCACAGAAGAATTCTTAATCCTGCCTTCTCTATGGATAAGCTCAAGGTCTCCATCTTAAGCTCTCTTAACTTGGAACAAAAACTGGCTCCATTTCTATTCAATTATGGACTGTGGGAGTTTTAACATAACTTATCTTGTTAATTGTTGGTGAAATTGGGTTGGCAGGTTATGGTCCAGAGAATGTCAGAATGCACCATACAGATGCTTGACGAATGGAAAGCTCAAGCCATGGTGGCTGAAGATCTGTGTGTGAAAATCAAGATAAACGAAAATTTTAATAAGCTTACGGCTGATATAATCTCACATACTGCCTTTGGCAGCAGTTATGTTCAAGGAATGGAAGCCTTTAAAGCACAAGAAGAGCTTCAGAGATGCTGTGCAGCTTCGGCCACCAACATCTTCATCCTGGAAGCCAGTGTGTACTTTGACTTGGTGTTGCATGCTTCTTCTTGTCCTAAAACCATCTTTGCCTGGCATCACCTAATAGGTTGTTTCTTTTCACAATTTGGCTCTTTTAGGTACCTTCCAACTCCATCCAATATTCAGATATGGAAACTAGATAGAAAACTAAAGAGGACGCTGGAGCAAATCGTTAGCAATAGATTGAAGTCCCTAGCTACTAAAAATTCAGAAGTTGATTACGTAGATGATCTACTTGGTCTAATGATTGGAGCCTCTAGAAATTCCGACTAGCTGAACATGTATGAGATCATGGAAGAGTGTAAAACTTTCTTCTTTGCTGGGCACGAGACCACCTCCAATTTATTAACTTGGACGTTATTCTTGTTGAGCAAACATCAGGATTGGCAAGACAGACTCAGAGAAGAGGTTTTCATAGAATGTGGGACTGCAATTCCTGATGCTGACATGTTAACCAAGTTAAAATTAGTAAGCTGTTCTATCAAGTTAATTAATATCAGAAAAGGACTGAACTGACTTGTGTAATATATATATGTATCCCCAGGTGAACATGGTTTTACTCGAGTCTCTGGGACTTTATGGTCCAGGGACGGAACTTGGCAGACAGGCAACGCGAGACATGAAACTTGGGAATTTGCTGATTCCGAAGAACACTTGTCTGATAATTAACATAGCCGCGATTCACAGGAACAGAAGTTACTGGGGAGACGACGCACATGAGTTTAATCCGCTGAGATTCAAGGATGGTGTGTCCAAGGCTGCCACGCACCCCAATGCTTTTATCGCATTCTCTATAGGTCCCAGAGTTTGCATTGGTCAAAATTTCGCGATGCTCGAAGCAAAAACTGTGCTAGCGTTGCTTCTTCAGAGGTTTAGGTTTACACTTGCTTCCGAATACAAGCATGCTCCCGTGAACATCCTCACTTTGCAGCCGCAATTTGGCCTCCCCGTTCTTGCAAGACCTTTGCATGTGTGATGTAGCAAGCTAATATGTATGGCAGTATGTACTAATAAATAAGGGAAATGCTTTCTGACTAATTGGTGGTAGTCATCTATGGTAATACCATATTGATAAAGGTATTGAATTTGATTCTAGTACAGTACTATACCAATATTAGTCAATACCAAGTACCGGTTAAGGTAATTTTTTAAATTTATGAAATAGTCCCTGATTTTTTAAAAATTACAAAATAGTTTATTAGTATATTATAGTGTATACTTTATAATTTTACAATAACATTGTCTTTAAAAATCATAACAATAAAAAATTAAAATAACAAAAATTTATTTATTTTTATTAACATTAATTTGCAAATATTTCACATATAAATAATAACTACATTTGATATAAAAAAGATCATTTAATCATCATATAAATTTAAAATTAAGAACAATATAAAAGATTTAAAATATTACAATTTCATCATATAATAAATAATAATTACATCAAAACATCAAATAAAAAGAACAATAAATATCCTTAATTCTCTAACTATTACAACTTACAACAAAAGTTTGTGACGAGGAAACAACTAACTATAAGTGAAACCTGAAATAAGAATATTTACAATTACATTGCATATATAGAGTTTATGATGAGGAAATAACCAACTATAAGTGAAACCTGAAATAAGAATATTTACAATTACATTGCATATGTAGAATTTAACATATACATCAATTATAAGTAAAATTAAAGAAGAGGAGAACAAAAACTTAGAACTTTATTCAATCGTCTAGGGAGGATGCTCGCTATAACTGCATTGATCGCAATTCTCATTTGGTACAATATCCTTATCATTGAGAGGAGTCTCATCATTACCATTATTCAAATTGATTGCACTTAATGACATGTCAATGCTTTCTCATCCAAGATTATCTTCCAATCCACTCTCATATATCAAACCCAATTCTTCAAAAACCCAATCCACTAAAAGATCAATATTATCAATGCAAATTGGATATACTGAACTACTTGCTCTATTAAGAATCCTAGTAAACAATAAAATTAAATTATTAAAAAATTATAAGAAATTGTATCTAACTTACTAATAATAATAACATATCTTTCTTGAAGTTTTAAATTGTATCAAAAAAAAGACCAAATCATTCAATCTTTTGTGCTCCAATATATTCTTTTTTTTGGAATAGATGAATTCTAATATACTCCAATTCCTTTCACAGCCTGTTGTACTCACATATTGACTTAGAATTTGAATTGCAATCAATTCCTTTCACAGCCTGTTGTACTCACATATTGACTTAGAATTTGAATTACAAATCTTTGCAATTTTGGAACATCACTTCCAAATTGGTCATACCAAGAAACTATAAGTCATAAGGCAACAAAAGTAGCATTATTATCAAAATAAAGTGATAATTAATTTTCAACAAGTAACAAAAGTGAAATAAAATATATTTGGATTAAGTTTTGTTCTTTGTCGAATAGTCATTGGCATCTCAAAATTCCTAGAAAACTCTTTATAAATCTCCAAATTTAAGCTTAGGAGATCTTACATCATCTCATGCATAACTACTGTTGTAATAGTTAATAGCATTGCCCTATTAACTTCAATTTTCTTTGTAGAACCTGGACTGAAATAGGCATTAGGATTCAAAAATGCCCCAGGTGCAAATAATGAAGAGTAAAATTGCCTTTCCTATCTCTTATTGATGACTGCAAGATAAGGTGAGTACGATGACTGCAAGATAAGGTGTGTACAAAGAAGACCTATTTTTTAGATTGGCTCTGATTGCTTCTTTCACCCTCTCCATGACATCATAAAAATAATTCATTATTGCCTTTTCATCACTATTAACTAAACGAAGCACTCTCACCAAAGGCTTACAAACTTGGATGACAAAATGACATCAAGACCAAAATTCAGTATCTTTAAGTATAATTCCAGAAACCTCCAATCTAGCATTGAAACCAGCATGCTGAGATGCAACCCATTTATCATTTGTAAACATCTGTCTCAACTCTTTTTTCATTATAATAAAACACTAAAGTGATAAGAATTTGTTGTAAATCTTATAATAACAGGACAACACAAATTCCTACCATTGGTAAAATCCTTTCTCATTAAATTTAAGACCCACGCATTATTATAGATGAACTTAGTGACCTTTTTTGCTTTCTACATAGTCTTATCAATATGCGGTATGAGGAGTTAAAAAAAAGAATTATACTTGCTTTGTAATGTTCTTCCTTTCAGTAATGAACTGAACAATATTTTCTAGCCTTACTTCATTCACAATTTCATCGAATATTTCAAATAAAATATTAGCATCCTTAACAATGCTAGATGCATCAATAGACTCCAAAAATATTGAGCCCTTTGCAAAATAAATTAAAAAATTAATAATAGGCTCATGTCTCCTATTTGTCCAACTATCACACATGATTGAACACCCATAAATAGCCCAAGTCATTCTTCTTTGTTCCAAATAACTTTTAAATTCATAAATAGAGCAATTCAAAAGTTTACCTCTATAGTCATCAATAAAAGGAGCTTTGTATCCTGGACTAAAAGAGGTTATAACATCCACTATAGATTGATAATAATAAGATTGAAAACATTGAATGCTACACCAGAATCATACTACCATCTAGTAATTGCCATATCTACATTGTAAAATGCTTTTTTTGATTGTGTGGCATTAAGAATTAAAGACTAAGCTTCAGGAGTTGTTCGTGGTGCAAAAAAATTTGACATCTACCTTCTTCTTTTCCTAACATCAGGTCTAGATGCAACATTCACTTCTTGCTGGATAGGAACATTACCACCTTCAACATTTCCATTATCATCCTGAAGACTAACAAGCGAACTTCCACTACCAATTTCATAATTCAATCTCTCCCTACTATCTTTCTCATGTTGATACTCTTCAAGCAAAGTTTCATTTGCTACTTCACATCATGACTCACTTTTTTACATAGTTCCATATCTCCTTTAACCCCAGATAAATGTTTCTTTAATACGGTGATTCCTACATCTTTCAAATGCTTGTTATAAAACAAGCAAACAGTATTCTTCATATTGGGACCAATGTAGTTGAGCCGAAGCTAGATCATTGCATCTTCCTAAAGTGATTAAATGATTAGGAGTACTTGAATTTCCTTCCATTTATCTATAAAAATAAATGAGCTCATATATTAAAATAAAGAATACATAATTCCATTATCTACTACTATCACAAAATATGTATTGTTTAACTCAAAAGTCCAAACTAATACAATTACACAATACACATAGACATCTTATATAATATAACTCATTTTGTATGATTACATCATACACAATTCACCAATAAATCAAAAACCAATAATATACATAATTACACAATACACATGTCCATCTTATATAATATAACTCATTTTGTATTATTACATCATACACAATCCAATTTCATCTAACACAATTCACCAATAAGTCAAAAGCCAACAATTTAAGTATTCGACATATGTAATAACACAATACGCATGTTCATCTTATATAATATAACTCATTTTGTATGATTACATCATATACAATTCAATATCATCTAATAGAATTCACCAATAAGTCAAAAACTAACTATTCAATACATCTTATATAATATAGCTCATTTTATATGATTACATTATTTAACCATAAACTAAAAACATATACTCACAACTATAACATATTCAACTTCAGCCATAAGTCACAACTATAAGTTTACAACTCACTTTATGTAATCTCAAAATTCAACTATAAACTAATATATTTTGTTTACTTATACAATTCAATTTATAATGCTTATAATTAGTTTGTTTTTTACTAACTTTAATCAATATTGTTGCTAAAATCCTAATTCCCAACTTTAATTTAACAATCTTTCATTTAGAAATTTTAATCAACATTTTTAATTTCTTACCCAAATTTTCCATTTCGTTAATTTTTTCATAAATTGACAATGTCTAAATTACATCGAAATTGAATCAACACACACAAACAATTCCAAATTCCATATTCAAAGTTTCCAATCCATTAATTTTATGTATAAATTGACAATGTCTAAATTATATTGAAATTAAACTAACTCACACAATCAATTTCAAATTTCAAATTCAAAATTTTCAATCCATTAATTTTCTTCTAAAATTGATAATGCCTAAATTACATTAAAATTTCCCAACTAACACAAACAATTCTAACTCAAACTTAAATTTCCCAACTCTCACAAACAATTCCAAAAATTTGAACAATTCCAAGTTCCCAACAATTCCAACAACTCCAATAATTCTAATTTCCAACAATTCTAATTTTTCAATAGTTTCCTAAAATTCCAATTTCCTACAATTCTAACAATTTCCAAGAATTCCAATTTTTAGCAATTCTAAAAATTCCAATCATTACAAAACATATATACATAACAAAATATAAGGTCAGGTCGGTTCAATTTGATTTGGGTCAGATTTGGATCTGGAATATTGAAATTTCAAATTTGGTGATTCTAGTAGTAGTGGACGGTTGGAAGTGGCACCAAAGAGTAGTGGTGGCGTGGTTCAACAGCTTGGATGGTGAGTGGTGGTGTTTGACCATGAGGAAAGTGGAACGAGAGTGGTGTCGCAACGATAAGGAGAGTGGAAGGACAGTCGTCGGAGATGGTGAGGAGATTGGAGAGTCGTTGGCTAAAAGGGAGAGGAAAGTCACCGCCGTCGGAGAGGAGAACAAAAGAGAGATTGAGAGTTTAAGACAGTGAGAGAGAAATGATAGAGGGGGGCATAATAGAAGCAGTTGGAAGTTGTTAAAAATTTTTATTTTTGCTAAAAGATCTCCCAATTTTTTAAAACTTACGGTACCAATTGGTATTCAGTCAATATTTTAAATATCAGTCGGTATCATGTGAAATCACCAATATACCGACCGGTAGCTAAGAGCATTATTTCATACCGTGTTTTTGACCAGTACGGTACCTTCTAGCCGGTATGGTATGAAACCAAAAACATTGGTCATCAATGCCAATTATAATTAAAAAGATAAAAATGTTGAAATATGTAAGAGTAAATTTGTCAATTTTAATAAAAAGAAAGAAGTTAGTCTCTTTATATTCTCTTCCTTTACATTCTTTTTTTTGGTACTTTCCTTCCTTTCTATAAAAGTATGTAAGAGTAAATTTGTCAATTTTAATAAAAAGAAAGAAGTTAGTCTCTTTATATTCTCTTCCTTTACATTCTTTTTTTTTTTTTGTACTTTCCTTCCTTTCTATAAAAGTCCTTAGCAAATGTGATGCAGCAAGCTAATATGTGTGGCACCACCAATATGGTATTTGATATGCTAAAAAATAATGTCAGCAATAAAAATGAAATTAATCGAAGTGATAGCATTATTTATAATTAGTAAAATTACTCTGCAATTTTTTTATTTCTTCAAGTAATTTAAATTGATGCAATTATCGATTACTCTTTGTTGTATCAATAGCGATAGTTATTAATCCAATATAAAGCTAAAAGTAAATTTTTTGATATTTTAATCATAACTTTTTACGATAACATTTGGTTGAAATGATTCAAAAAGTTAAGACAAGTTAATAGAAATTTTTGTATTTTATAAGAGATACAACAATAACAACAACATCTAGCAAAAGTTTTGTTGATATGCGGGGTCTTGAGAGGTTCAAAAATATATAACCTTATCCCTAACTAGTAGAGAGTTTGTTTATGATAGATCCATATGAAATAATAAATAATAAATAATAAAATAAATAATATATATTTAAATAATAAAGTAATAATAATTTAAAATAAAAATAGACATAAAGATAATAATAACAATAAAATAAATAAATAAAAATAAATAATTACGTGCAAATTAAAATATAAAATAAGTAATAAAATAAATAATGCAATAAATACATAACAAGGTAAAGATTAAAAATAAAAGATAAAATAAGTAAAGAAATACGCAAATAAGAAAGAAGACAAGTAACTAAATAAAACAAACAAGCCATCACAAGAAAATGTTTACGCTAACTAAGAAAATTCTTAGGCTAAATAACCAAGAGAAATGTATTATATGTTAGTTCAAGGGTTATGTTTAATGATTTTGATGATAACTTTATAATATTTTAAAATTCAAATTGGATTTATTTTTTTATATAGGCAACGGTATAATTCTTAAAAGGAAATAAAATCATAGGATAATTGCTTATTTTCTTGCCGGAACCTTCTTTATGAACCTACCAAATTAGAAATGGTTCCACAACATCTAGAAGGAAAGATTTCAGTAGAGATGATATCAAAGATTAAGCAATGGTTAGTTGAAGAAAATGTCTACTCAAGGAAGAGTCACTGCATTTGCGAATGACATGAGACTTGCAAATAACTTAGCAACATCAATATTCTTGAAAGTTATATCAAACTCTTTGTGCTTTAGAATGTGAAATTAATCTATTGAGAGAGACTGTTAAATCATATATATATTTCTTATTGAGAGCTTGTAGAGGGTTGTTAAACACTACGGGTGCGGAAGGATGAAGAACTTTGATAAGTGTGTACTTGTAAGCTTAGAGAGGCTCGTCAAATTTACTACTCAATTTTTATAGTAAAATATTTAAGTTAGATACTTGGGAACTGAACATAGGCTTAGGTTGTAAACTGAGCTAGTATAAATCGACTGTGTCACTCTCTTTCTTAACTTTAAATTTTTGCATTTTAGTGTTTGTAATTTTAACTTCAAGAGGCTCCTTCAGTTTTATGATAGGCATCTTCCTTTTTGAGCACTAGCAGACTCTTATCAGTTAACAGGCTCCTTTCATTTTGAGCGCTAGCAGGCTCCTTTCAATTAACAAGATCCTTTTGTTTTCAACGTTAACAGGATATTTTTGAAAGTTGATAAAATCCTTCTATTTATAGATTTTTTCTGGAAGAATATTATTCTTTTTAAAGTGCCTTGCAATTTTTTTACATGCAATTTACTCCCCTCTTGCGTGTGTTTGCTTTATCATTATATATTGAATGTTTAGACTAAAAATAAGACATAAGACTAAAAAAATGTTTAAAAAACTTACAAGAAAAAAAAGACCTCTTTATGTGAAATCATTTACTCATATCTTAGTAGACAAAGTTTTCTCTTAAGGGTCACAAATTCGGTGAGTTCCAGTATAATCATATCATTTTTTTATCACCTCGCCTCGGTTCTTCTTAGGCCTTCATTTTTTTCTCTTACAATCCCTAGCTACATTTTTCTAGTATCTTCTCAATGAAGAGTTAGGATGCGTATTGTAACATCCCGTTTCCAGAGAACGGGTCGGACCAGTGAAACGGGTCCAGGTGTGGTAAATTACCACACCTCATGC
>JANQBM010000004.1:4782909-4805752 GCA_025594535.1 Erythroxylum domingense | reverse complement strand
AGTATGCATGTGCATATGTGAATGCATGCATATGTCACTATTCACTTATACACTAGGTGAGGGGATGTTACAGTATAAGTCGATGTGGAAGTTTTTGTAGCTTGCTTCCTTAACTTTGTTTCTTTCCTTAACCTCTTGGCGGTCTTTTCAGTTTCTGGATTGTAAAGAAATCCTTCATGATCAAACCTGGTCATTCAAAAGAAAATTCAAGTAATGACAACTCCCCAATAACGACGCCAAAATTTGATAGATCATCAGGCTACCAAAAATAATTCATGTTCCTAAAACAATGAAAATTTATAGTAGCGGTGAAACAAGGTCGAACCATAAAGAGTTGTAACTATCAATTCCTTTCGATAAAAAAAATTAAATAAAAGGGGATTTGTGATTAAAATTCAGGTTGTTAATAAAGCACAAAAAATAAAGAAAACGAGTAAATCAATTGCCACAGAGAAAAGTTGCAAACAAGGGTATTGAAACTCAATCGAAAGCACAATTGTCGTCATGATTTCTAAAATTGATCATCGATAACTAAACATATTCTTTAGCCAATAAGTTGGTTATAACTGTTGAAGATGCTTCTAACAGAAAATTCTTCCTTAATATTAGTCGATTAAGAGACGCCCATTAATCAATCCTAGCTAACAAATAACCCAAGAAGACGTTTTATTGAATTTTGCTTGTCAACAACATTAAGAATTAGAAGAACCCAACTCTAATCAATAAACTCGGCCGCGTGGTTTATTTAAATTAGATTATGAAATTCCTTTAGTGTTTCATTACTAAATTGCTACTAACATCAACTAGTAAAAGTAATTACGGACTAGAACCAGTTAATTAGCTTCCAGTTAATCTCAGATGCTATCACAGGGATCCTAATGTAACAACAATCAAGAAAAACCTTAAAAATAAATCTAAAAGTCATAAATATCGGTAAGGAATTTACTTGAAGACCAAAATCTCACAACTTAGAAACCAATCTTGATTGTACCTTCAATCGAAGAAGACTAAGCTATCATAGTTGTAGAAAGAACAAAGTTGGAAAATATTTATGTCTCTCGCAGGTTGCTCCCTCTTCCTTTTATAGCTTCAGGGTGCAAGATCCTCCTTCTTGATTTTCAGCTGATTTCTTTGATTTTTCTAAAAATATCTCCCTTTTATTTCCTTAACAGAATATTTTCTGCCAACTCAATCAAAACAATAAAAGCTGCTCGATCTTATCCTGATCGGCACAAGATAAGTTCCAAAATCAAGCAAATATTCTTATTAACAGTAAGTTAGGTTCTTTGTGGGGTGCTACTTCATTATCCAAATGTTGTTCTTAATTATTTTGATGTTCCAAAACAGTAACAACGTCTGTTGTGGATGTGAGTTTAAAAACATTTATTGGTAATAGAACATCAACCTTTATTTCATTAATATCCACTTCTTGATTTTTGGCACACCCACTAACCTTACCATTCTCTAAAAATTTGGCATTGGATGTTTTAACAATTCTGGAATTGTGGTTCGGACAAGAAAATCTGTACCCTTCAGATTTCTATAGATAACCAGTAAAGTAATCACTAACTATTCGAAAATTCAATTTTCTTTCATGTGAATTATAAATTCATGCTGCTATTAGATAACCCCAAACATGCAAGTGTCTTAAACTAGGTTTCTTCCTGTCCATAATTTGAAAGGAGTTTTAAGAATTGTCTTACTAAGAACCCTGTTTAGCAAATACATAACAGTTTTAAGTGGATACGTCCATAAACTTTTGCGTGATGAGGAATTACTCATCATACTCCTAACCATATCAATTAATGTTCTATTTAGCCTTTCTGTCACATCATTTTGTTGTGGTGTGCCTGGCGTAGTGTACTGTGCACATATGTCATGACTTTTGAGGAACTTAGCAAACGGATGAGGACACTATCTAGATTCATCATACTTTTCATAATATTCACCACCTCTATCAAATCTTATAATTTTTACTTTTCTATATAATTGCCTTTCAACGTCTTTTACAAACACCTCAAGAGTATTTATATTTCATGCAGCAAATAAATATATCCAGATTGTAAAAAATCATCTATAAAGATGATGAAGTATTTTTCTCCATTAAATGATGGAATGTCAAAAGGTTCACAAATGTCGGTGTGTATTATTTCAAGAAGTTGACCGATTCTTATGGCTCCTTTCTTACTATGTTTGGTTTGCTTGCCCTTAATGCATTCTACACATAAGTCAAGATCAGAAAATCTAGATTCGGTAGGATCTCATTCTTTACTAACCTATCTAACCTTTCTTTAGATATATGACCCAAATGTTTATTCCACAAGTAAACATAATGTTCATTCTCCAAACTATGTTTCATTCCAACATTATGATTAACAATAAATAGGGATTCAAAAAAAAACATCATCAAGTTTCAATTTATGTAAACCATTCATAAGCATTCCATAACCAATAAAGTAATTATTCTCATACAAATTGAAACAACCATGTTCACCCTTAAAGGTACATCCACCAACATCAAGTCTAGAAACAGAAATTAAATTTCTAAAAACTGAAGATACATAGAGAGTGTTCATTAAATCCAAGTGAAACCTAGTATCTAATGTCAGCCTGTAAGTCCCTGGACCTTCAATTGGGGCCTTCATTCGGTTCCCCATAAACAAAAAGTTACTAGTTGGGCTTATGGATTGGATTGTAAGGAATCTCTGCATAATCAGAAACATAAGTAAACCAAAATCAAACCACTAAATATTATAAGGAACTTCAAATAAGTTTAATTCAAAGCATGCAAAAATATAATGTATAACTTTCTTTTCAAACCAAGCCTTACGTTTTAGGCAATCATTCTGATAATGTCCTTCTTTCTTACAAAAATAGCATTTATCTAACTTTTGTCCCTTCCTTTCACTATCAACAACTTGTGGAACTTTAGCAACTCCTTTCTTCTTAAAATTCTTAGTCTTTGGTTTGAGTTTCTTTCCAGCTCCTTGACCTACTAGGTTAATAGAATAAACTCCTTGTTTCTTTAATCTTGCTTCCTCTTGAATAAGCTTACTAGACAATTCATCAATATTCCACTTATCATTTAATGTGTTATAATTGATATAGCATGGTCCATATTTAATAGGAAGTGAGTTCATGATAAACTACACTAAAAACGAGTCTTCCACATCCATATCCGGTGTCTTAAGTCTTGCTGCGATATTAGTCATATCAAGGACATATTGTTGCATACACTTTAACCCATCAAACTTCATAGTCGTGAGTTCAGCTATAAGTGTCCTTGCAAGTGCCTTATTGGAAAAATGGAACTTATCTTCCACAAGCTTAAGAAAATCTTTAGCATTCTGATTTTCAGTGTTAGGAAGAGTAGACTTAATGTTGCTGGCAATTGTCTTTCACAGAAAGCTCAAACATAACCTATTAGACCTTGCTCAAGCTTTATGGTGTGCCTTTTTAGCCTGTATACTAGTGTCATTAAGACTAACAGGCTTATCCTCTCCAAGTCAAAATCTAAAGCACCTAAATAGAAAATGACTTGTTCACTCTATTCAAATAAATTCACACCATTCAGATGAAGCTTAAGAGTGAAGGATAATAACTGCAAATATATAAACATTCACTAATTAATAGATTCAAATAGGAAGCACATACGTTAAATATATTGCAGATTTACTTTGAGTAAACACAACAATACAAACCATCACCATTATTAGAATGTTATTTAAACTTTATAAAAAAAATTAAATAAACTTCATCAAATACATATAGCATTTTTTGATAAATATACATATGTGACAAGAGTATATCAATTTTCTCCTTTATATTTATTAGTTATAGAATATTGATTTACCTTTGGGTAAATTCTTTAATTTATATCAACTAACAAAATTTTCATAATAGCATTTCATAAAATACACAAATTATAGGGCTACACATTAAGAAATTATTTGGCTACTTTGGTGACTAACAAATTAATTTTAATTATATTGTCATATATATATAATGATAATAATAATAATATATCCATAAGGTGAAATTAAAATTAAAATTTTGATTATATATCAAAATATTATTAGTATTACCAAACCGTAAGAAATCAAAAATTAAAATCAATTCATCTATTATAAAAATTCATCATCAAAACTGTAATTTTTTATCCAAAATTGTGGACAATGTTGTCCAGAAATCAGGTATCAAAAGCACCGATGTGATTCTCGAAATCAAATATCAAAAGAAACAATTGCAAAGCTTAACAGAGTACGTGTAGCAAATTATTCTAACAGATACATTGTATTATTAATGATTGTGGCCGCCTGTACCTATGGATTCACCACCAGGAACAAGCTTTTACAGCTCGTTGGCTTGACGTTACATAAGGTGTCTTAATACCCATGTACACGTTGGACAAAAGAACAAAATAGAATAAAGAACGTTGGAACAGTTGGATGGAAAATAAAAGAGAGACAGCGATCTTATGAGCTGCCCATCTTGATATGATCGATTCTTTAAAGTTAAAAGACAATATGGTGGAGCGTTAACGTGAAAATTTCGGAGGCTAGAGCAATCTTTGTTTTCAAGGTAATAAACTAATAATCTAAGATTAAAGGTTGTCCAAGTACGTTCTTCAAGAAACCACCACCCCTTTCGTCATTCGGTATACGACGGCAACAGTTTTAAAAAATCATAATTTTTATAATCATAATAATTGAATCAATCATCGAATTAATAATCTAAGGATTATTATTTATCCAAAATTGAGGCTTTGATATCACATGTATGTTTTCGTTCTTGATATTCAAACGTCAAATACATAAATCATACGTAAATAATGAATCATACATAAATTATTTATGATTATTCAGATCTTGAATATAATAATAACTACATAAATTATGCGAATAAATCACTTACCTTAAGCGAAATTCATCAAAATGTTGAGAAAAAGCTTTTAGTGATCACGAACTAGTTTCTTTCTATACGATAGCTTGATGGATAGCCCAATATACAAATACGTTCTTCTGTATTTGTTTTTGTTTGTACTTAATTAGGATAGAGCGATAACTAGTTTATCTACAATTTTCTGCTAACATTAAATCTTCATCGTTCATCATGGACTAAATTAACAGTCAAGATTTAATATACTATTAAATTAAAAAAAACCCTAAATTAAGTTTAATATTAGCCTACAAAAAATATGAGTCATAACATCACCTATATTTCTTACATTTTAGTCATTGGATTTTTTAAATTTTACAATATTAACTAATATTTGGTCGGCATTTTAAATACCAACTAGTACGATATTACCATTTTTTGGCTAGTACCGACTAATATAGTATGAGATTCTAAGAGAGATTTAACAACTAAAATTAAAAGAAATATCAATTCTTTCGAATCCTTCTTTTCTTCAAACGAAACGAATAGAAACTCGGCCTTACATAAAGTTGTCATAGTACGATTAACTTTTAGATTTGAAGTCACTGCTTATATATCTAGTATTGGCCATAATTTACAAGAACATTTTGTACCTGCATCTAAAAGTTTTAAAATCTCTTTTATTACCAAATCTTTTATTGTTGGATTGAGTCTTCTCCGAAGTTTCCGTTTTGGTTTAGTATTTTCGTCTAAAAGAATTCTATGCATGTAAATCGCCAAATTGATGCCTTTTATGTCCGCTAATTTCCAACCAATTACAGTTTTGTATTCTTTAAATAGTGTCACCAAATTTTTCTATTGCTCTTTAGTCAATCTTTGTGAAATGATCGCAAGTAATAACTCTTTGTCACGCAAATAAACATATTTTAGGTTATTAGATAAAGCCTTTAATTCGGACATACCTCAAATAGACATATTTTAGGTAATTAGGTAAGACCTTTAATTCAGTCGTGCCTCATCTTTTATGCAAAGTCGTAAAGAATTTTTTTTTCTTAAGTAATAATTTTGATCCAAGATGTCAAAAAAATCTTAAAAGTAATACGTGTCTTACTCCTTTCCACTCGATCTTGGGAAGAGGCTGGAATTCATGTCTTCTTTTTTATCCAAAAGGTTGGATTCAACAGGTCAAAAATTTCTTAGTACAAACATGTTTTTCTTCTTTATACAAAATCTTTACTCGTAACTTTAATTTAGGAAAGTTTAAGATTAGACTTACATTTTTAAAAAAATTAAAAATTATTATTGGTTAGTAATATTTTAGAATTTAGTTTTAAATTATATAAAATAATATTAAAAATAACGATAAGAATTTATTTTAATATTTGTAAATATTAAGGAATTATGTTTAAAATTATGTCAATGTGATAAATTTGTCTAATATGATATTATGTTATTGTTTAAGTTATTAAACATTAACAAAAATCTAATAATTTATTATTGCTGTTTTTTTAAATATAATAGAATATTATAATAACAACAAAATTTTAAATTTTTTTTAAAAAATATTAAAGTGCATTCAAACTTTGAGATAGATCCAAACGATCCGTTCACCGACTAGGCCACCAGTTTCGGCGCAGTCGCTTGCTTTTTCGATAACGTTTATATGCCCATAATAATAGGGTTTAAGCAATGCCTTGAGAAGTCCAACTCGCCAAGACCATTCACAATTTGAAGTTTGAACCGAACAAAGAACCTTAATCTCACACCAAGTCCATCACTCATTTTACCATTTAAGATTTAATACCACAATCATATTTACTCTAAAAATTTTCATAAAAATTCATATAAATTTAATATTATATATCACAACATTATAAAAACATAAAAATACTTTACTAAATTTTAATATTTTAACAATTGATTTGTAAATATTTAATATCAATAAAATCCATTATATTACCACAAAACAATAAAAAATTTATTCGTGGTCGGCTTGGAGAGTGGGCCATTTGTATTGGGCCGCCGTTGTGTGAACAAAATAAGTTGCTTGTGGAAACAAGTCACAATCAATTATGAACTGAGGTGAACCATGTCTGTAACAAAAGTCCAAGTAGGTCTAAGGACCACAGCAAGAGATAAACAAGTAGAAAGGCATTTAAGAACACTTGGTGGATTTTAGTGAATGTGGGGTTATCAATCGTTTCTCACATGCGTTTGCTTTGTTTAATACTTTTAAAAGCTACAGTTTATTAAAGGCAACTCCTATAATTGCGTGCACTCTTTGCCAAAATCTAACAAATAAATAAATAAAACTTGCTGCGAGTATACGTTGAACTAGTAATCGAATTCATTTAACATCAGGACAAAACTTGAGTCAATTTTAGGAAGTATGAGCAACTTCACGTGAAGTGCCAAAGAAATATTGATTTTATTAGACTGAAATTGATTGAAATCTTAAGAGTATGCTGAACAAATATACATATGATTATGGTTCATTACATTCCTAATTATCTCCTAAATTTGTATCAATGATGTTACTTTTGTTGACAGTTGACTCTCATCGCACACTAGTTACAGCCAAAAGGTAATCATCAAATGTCATGACTCCAAGTTAAGGGGAATATACCCACTATTCAAAGCATTCAAAGCAAATGTATATGCTTTCAATAGCATATGGAATTTCCATGCTACATAATGGAATTAGTAAGTTATTATGTGACAACTATTGAGTTAATGGGGAAGAAGATGAGGTAAGCATTACTGAACAACGAAAAGGACCCGAGAAATTTATTTTCCAAGTGGAATGATTAAAGTTAATAAGAGCTCATTGAAGATTTAGTAAGACTACAAGAGAGGCAAGTGCATGTGCTAATGTTGCCTCTAATTGTGAATGGGCCTAATAATAAGTGGGATGCATTAAGTTTCATCAAATTGAATAGACCTCTTCTCTCTTAAGTGGCAAAGGGCCTTTTGCTTAGTCGAAAGAGGAAGGAACATGGGGTGCTCAATGTGGGGCATAGGTTGATAGAGATGTACTGATCTTGGGCCGTTAACATCAAGTTCCAAGTGAAGCAGCCTATCATCTGACCCCATCAAGTCACACGTAGTTGTCCAATAGCAACGAGGAAATTATTAGGGAATTTAATAAGGACTAAGCACAACGTCTAATCCCATTATCCCAAAAAGCAGATAGTTGATCTTTCTTGTCAATTGGGTTGTCATCCTTTTGGAAAGAGATGGATGGGTAAAATGTTGCGAGTATCAGATATTTCTTGAGTTCAAGGACATCTCGATTATAGCCAATACAAGATTTCAAACAACCAGTTGATTAGTAGTATAATATCTTCAAAATCGTTATCTTTTGCAATATACATTTGTCACATCATTAAACTCTTCTATATATTCAAATTTGAGCTCATTCCTCCGTCAAATCTTTTTGATTTCATCCGAAATCATCTGTGATATTTTTAGGCTTCACGAAATTGACATTAAAAGATTGATTAATTCATTATTGGCATTAGTAAAAAAGTTTTTAAAAAAATCTCTTTTACTAAAATTATTTTTATATTAGTTAACTGATAGTCACTCAGGTAGGTACAAAATTGGGTACTATCACACATCTCTAGATCCTGCAATTTAGTGGGATTTCAACTCAATATTGATGATAATGATTCAAAGATGAACTGATAGTTACTATTTTTTATGTGTGCATAAAATTTATTGAATATATATAATATTTCATAAATTATACGCTTTAATGTGAATTGAATAAATTATTAAATATGGTAATTACATTTTTACTCTCGACTAGTCACATATTGCAAGCATCTGGAGTGAGTGGCAGTGATTGACCTGATCAGCCCTGACAGCTTTTATCAAGATTCAAATATCAAAAGAAGTGATGGCATCTTGATTTACTGAAAACTTTTTAAGTCCAAAGCAAATAATTCTTTCATAAACAATTAATTAAACTCAAGAAATGTCGTTTATAAATGATGGGAGCAAGGACTGGTGGATACCCGGGAATATTAGTAATAGTAGATGCATTGAACATATCACTATATAATTAGAGATTAGGAAAAGAAGATGATCGAGCCCATTGACGCTTGTATGCATGTATTGTTCCTCGTACCAAAATACATTCTTAACAAGAATTCAACTCAAATGTCGCCTTTAGGTGCAAACATTTTTATTTTCTAAGGTAGATCATGTCGTAGAGTCCATAAATTCCACATTTATTTTGTTATTTGAAAATTGTTTTACCTATAATATCTCCTTTGTCTTGTCTTTTTCCCAGTTTTATTCTTTCTCATTTGTTTGCTTTAACACATCTTATGAATAAAGCACATAAGTATATATCTGATGATAAATGAAAGATCAAATATAACCAATAAGTGCTTAAATGATGAAATAAATTAATTAGCATTCCTCTTCAAGATTTAAAGGTTTATTTCAATTCAAGATTTCCTTAAAAATATTTAAAATCACATATCATTCCAACCCTTTTTTCCCTATAGAAGAGTAATTTATGTTTGATCACCTGAATAAACACCAATGCCGTACGCAAACCCTAAATTCATAGCTCTCACTTCTATTTTGTTTTTACCTTTCTTATTACAATAGAACTGGGTTTCTCTATCAGGCAATGTTGAGCTTATTGAGCGTTACCTTTTGCTCGGAAGCTCGGGCACATTGATAACATCACATCTTCTACATCATTTTTCAGTTGTAATTATATAACATAACCTTATCCTACTATCAACTTATCTTATTTAGATAACATCATATCTCATATTACCATTTGGTTTAAATTATATCATGCACAACTTGTAGTTTAAATTGCATCAAAGTTAAATTAATGCATCTTATCTCAAACCAAAAAAATCAATACAATATTTTACTTCTAATTTATCAGCTTTAGTTTCTTTCATGATATCAAAGCATCTAACGCTCAACTTTTTTTCTTTTTTTTCACCTCGGCTACATCTATTAGCCATAAACACATCCCTACTCTACTATCATACGCAAAAAAAATTCACAAATGAAGACTATCAACACTTCACTACTAACTACCAATATCATCAATTTTGTTACTACAACTTTTGACAATAACAACTATCTTATCTAGAGAAATCAAGAGACTATCAACACTTTATTACCGATTACAAACATCATCAATTTTATTGCTATAACTTTCGAAAACAACAACTACCTTATTTGGCAAAATTAAGTCAAAGTCATACTACTTTCTTATGACTTAATCGGGCATATTGACAGATCCATCACTCCGTCCAAGCACTATGAATCAATTGATGACACTTCGTCTCCTTCAGCAAAAACCAAATCATTGGTTTCTACTCCATTTTTTGAAGTCACGTCATAAGCTTAATATTCTTTCAAACATTATCTTATGTGGGGTTGATAACAACATATCTCCTAAATCTTTTTTCAGTTGTAATTACATTAGATAACTTTATCCTAGTATCAACTTTTCTTAGTTTAACATCATATCTCATCTTATTATTTAGTTTAGATTAAATCATGCACAACTTGATCACGTAGTTTAGATTACATCTAAGTTAAATTGATTCATCTTATCTTAAGCAATGTATAAATACGGGGGAGGTTGCAATGCAACATGCATCAGAAAATCAATACCATACTCTACTTCCAATTTATCAGCTTTATTTTCTTTCATGGTATTATAGCCTACCTAAGCTACATCGCCACTTTTTTCTTTTTTTTTTTCACCCATGCTACATCTAGCAATCATAAACATAGCCCTACTACACTACTATATACAAAAAAAACTCACAAATGGAGACTATCAACACTTCACTATTGATTACCAATATCACCAATTTTATTACTATAACTCTTGACAATAACTATTACCTTATTTGGCAAAATCAAGCGACTATTAACATTTCACTATTGTAATCACCAATTTATTATTACAACTCTCTACAACAACAACTTCCTTATTTGGCGAAATCATGTCAAAGTCATACTACTTAGAGCAACTCCAACCGGACTGCAATTTACAATAAATGCCCACATTTTTCACTCCAACCGAAGTACATAAGTTTGCTGTATTTTACAGTCACCTCACAATTACTATAAATATGCAATTATTTTGGCAAACGGCATTTTCGTAAGGCAGTCATCCCACACTAACTGCAATATGTAGTTGTTGGTTGGAGTTGTTTTTTCTAAACTTACTGCATTTTGAAGTTAACTGACTGTATTTTGCAGTTTGTGGTTGGAGATGGTATTAGACACTTTGCTTGCTTAACCATTAGCTTCTACTCCTTTTTTTGAAGTTAAGTCTCAAGTTCAATGTTCTAGGCTGATAATTACATTAAATAACCTTATCTTAGTCGAGATAACATCATGTCTCATCTTATTATTTAGTTTAGATCATGTAGTTTGGATTATATCAAAGTTAAATTCATTCATTTTATCTTAAACTATGTATAAATACGGAGGTTCTAAAGTAACACACATCAAAAACTCAATACAATACTTTAATTCCAATTTTTCAACTTTATTTTTTTCACACATCAAGCTATCGAAGTTTTTTCCCCCCTTTTTAGATATTCATATATCGTAATCAGAAACTCCGTTATCTACACACTAACACCACCACCAGGTCTATCGTGTCAATGTCTGCCACTTCTTGCTATCTAGAGGATCGTTCTTGTTAGTTGCTGCTTCGAATTCCACTCTCTCGATAGTGATTTTATTTAGTGGCCAATTTCAGATGTTCAGGATAGCTTCTGGTGAAATCCTGTTGGTTTGTTTTTAGGGTTTTTAGTCGACCACCTGTCAATAGCTTGTGGGGCTACCCTCATCTAGAGAATCTTCTACTTAATATACGTTGTCAGTTTGGATTATCTCTTATAGCGTTTGTATTTACACAATCTGAGCTTTGATTTGTTCTCTTTGATAGTCGAGACTGTCCTAAATTGAAGTTTTGGTGACCGCCACTCATGAAAAATATTTGTACGGCTTAATATTTCATAGTTGTCATACAAAATATTGATGACAGTACAGGATTTTAAATTGTAGTCAATTGCAATATTAACATTACAATTATAATTAAATTTGTTGTTGCAACTGCACCAAAATTAACAGCAATTATGCTTGTCTCGAAATCCAATTTCCACATTAATCTAAAACTAAAACATGACTTGCAATTTACAATTTAAAATCTTGTCCATGTGTGTTAATATCCATACTGTATGTTGCTCGATGAAAGGTTTAAAAGTGGACTTTCTTGTCATTGAATTAGTAGAAGAAATGGAGTTTTCAATTGCTTCTCCACCGTTTGTCTCGCTCCACGAGGAAGACTTTGAATAAGTCAAAAACATGGAATTAGGCATATGATGTGAAAGTGAAACCAAAGTAAAGTCGTGTGGACAGCGATGCACCAATAAATTATCTTCTTTTTTTTCCCCCTTTCTTTCTGGTCTTTATTAGAGAAATATAACAAATCAAGAAGTGTCACCGTCTTGATTAATCGTTTGCATACTTCGATGTCAAAAGCTGATATCGGACCGTACAGGTCATTGTGCAATGAACACGAACTTGCGAATTCCCAGGATCTCTAGCTAGCTCATGCAATCATTTTGTCCCAACGCAACTTGGAAAATAAAATTGGACCCCAGTAATATGAAGGAACCCCCCTACACTACACTAAAGAAGAAAAATATTGGTAAATACCGAACATTTACTTGTCGAAACACCATTATTGTGTAGAGTACGAGAAGACCAATGACTTGTGTTGACAGCAAAGACAGTTATGGCTGACGTGGAGGTACGGCGGAGATGTGACGTGGGATTTACAGTTCTCTGATGTTGGTTGATGGGTCCCGCCAGTGGGCATTCCACACGTGTTGGGGAGTGTGCCAGAGTTAAAAAAAATTACATATTTTTTAGGATTATTAGGGTAAAAAAGAAAAGAAAAGAAAATAAAAAGGGAATTTTACATCTGAAAAGCCAAAGCTTCTTTGAGCAATCATTGGAACCGTTACGACACAAACCTTTTACGGTTCACTTCATCGCAATCCTTTGGTGGATTGTGGGTCCATAAGACATGAAACATCTTCCATTTCATTAGGCTTTATTTTCTTTTCGCACTTTGGAATTGGAGATCCATCAGAAAGGCAGCGTTTTGTTTCCTCTTTAACGTTTCTTCTTTGTCAACTGTTATAACTCAAGGATGCTTTGTTAGCTTGATACAGGAAGGAAGGAAGGAAGGAAAGAATAGATAAATAATGAAAAAAGACGTTTGATAATATATAATAATTAGATTACTAGTATTTTTATATTTTTTTTGGGACAATACTTTATATTTCTACTTCTACTCTTCATTATATTCATTATAATTTCTATTACTATTCTCTTAAGAAACCAAACACATAGAAATTTGCTCCTTCAAATCATTCAAAACATTGAAAACTAAGGGAATATTTTCAGAGAATTGTAAACAGCTACTTGAGATTTGTCCGAGCAACAGCTGACAAATTAACTTTGGCAGTATGTAAAAATTAGAAGTCAGGTGTGTTATAAAGTTAGAGCAAAAAGCAGTTGTAATATTCTATTATTTGCAGTTAAAAAAATTATGATGGGAAATGCTTGGCAAGCATTGGGCCAACACATTGACACTTGGATAATTAAATGGAGGCAAAACTACGAAGCTGACATCTGTGACACTTAGTTAAAAACGGGTTTGCCGACAATCACTGTTATTGATGATGCGAGTTACATGTCCACACAACTTTTTCCTTCAATTTTCCTGCATCCCAAACAGAGAAAAGAACCAAGGAATAAAAATATTACTTGTTACCCTACAACAACGCTTGTTAGAAAGTAAACAGTCGCAATTACTTCATTTTGTAGGGTAATGAGGAGGTAAAGAGAAAAGAGTCAATGGTGGGTCTGAGAATCTCGATCGTTACTATGCACCACTTGCATGATCATGGAGATTTTCTTACCCTTTTGACATGAAAGTAGAGCGTGGTCCACGATGTTGATGATTAATCATGAGAATTTTTACCATGCAAACGTCACCTTTCTTCTCCATCACGGGACCCCAATCCTGGACGGCTAGGATCTGGAGTTGCATTTTGTTGACGTCAAATGTTATCAATGGAAGTTTTGGATCCCTTTGTATGGTTCTCCTGCAACTTTCGCCACTCATCTCTTTGGCTATGATCTTCTAGTCTGGTTTATTGTCCTTGACATGAAGAATGTGATACATCCTTAGAAATGATGCGTGGGGTCGAGTTTTTCTGGCTAAATTTTGGGACCCTCAGAAACAATACTCACTATTCATGGGGTAGGCCCTTCCACATGAGGTGACTAATCGTAATTAATATAGGCTAATCCCAAACTAAACCAATTCATTAATTGCCTTTTTATACGCCCTTAATATCAAGGGGAGGCTGCAATTATGTTTACAACCTCCTATTTGTTGGTTAAGGTGGGGAGATTTTGAATTATTACGACAATTGTAAATGATATAAATATAATCATAAATAAAAGTAAAACCATTTTGAACATGCGAGATCCTTTTCTGAGACCTATAACTTAACCAAACATGGCTTGACTGATATATCAATTTAACAAAGGTATTCCTGCATCGGAAACGCCCCTTTTTGATGAGAAACAGCCCATCGTACTTCCATTTTTGGAATTACTTTTGAACCTTAAAGAGGGGCAAAATCATTTAGGACACGGCCTCTAGGTGGGGCTTAATTGGACCAACACATATCACACAGTGTGTACACGTAGAGACCCCCACCAACACCCAGGTCTTATCTAATACCTTGCTAGTTTTCTCCATTATTTTGTAGGGACGAACATGGAGTGATGAGGTCAGTTTCAGGGTTCTTCGATCTTGAAATGTCTAGCAAAGCCATACATCCCGGACAAATGTCTACCGTCTTTACCAAAATATCATCCCAACTAGATGCCAACCAGTCGTGTAAGTAAATGAACCTAGACAGCACAAAGTTCAACCATTCGTGTAAGTAAACGAATCTATACAGCACAAAGTTAATTAGCTTAGTTCAACCTCGCATATTCTCGGATCTTCTCGTCATAGTTGGCGGAAACTATTGTAGACTGAAAAAAGAAAACGTAAGGGTAGGTGTTTCACAAATTGTCCAATTTTACGCGATTGTCTTTGTCACAAATAAAAACAAAAATCAATCAAAAGAAAAATATTAGATGATACAGGAAATTTAGTAATGTAGTTCGGCATTCCTTACTTACGTCTGCGGAGCCCTAACCTAAATTAATTCTTTTACCGAAGTACAATAGATTTACCTAAGGTTATACTGAGCCGATACTACTCACCTTTTGGCACAATCTCTCAATTTCACTTCCCGTGAAAGATTTTCACATCTAATAACCCGACCAACTCATGTAAACCTCGTCAGAGAATTTTTCACGACTACACTTAATGAAAGACAATTAATAAAAATAATTCAAGTGATTAAATCAACTAATTAGAAAATAATAACAATACACTTGAGATAAAAAGATAACAACTTCCCTAACGGTTCAGCTCCTCCGAAATAGATCTGGAAATTGTTCACAAAGTCTAGGCTGATTCATGCAAATTTTAGTACCAACTCATGGCTATAGTAGGAACACATCACGCATTATAGGTCCAACAAATAAACCTCCACACAAGGACCAGCAAAAGCCACACCACGGTGACCCACACACCCACGACAACTAGTTCACCAACGTAGGCACATCCAGCAAGATAATCTCATCATCAACGCAGCTTCAGCTATTTTTCAAAAGTAACAATCAACACACACTTCACCCTCAATACCCACTTGGAGACATACACAATTTTTCCCAAGGCACTCACGCACACCACTCTCAGGAATCAGCAGTAGGATAGTTTTTTTTACTCAATAACAACATTGTGTATTTCCAGAAAAGTGAATTAAATCACAATGAAACTTCATTCACCAAAACATTTACGATCATACCCTTCACATATCAGCCACTCCTTTAATGCATAACCACTTCATTCACCAAAACACTTACGATCATACCCTTCACACATCAGCCACTCCTTTAACGCATAACCACTTCATTCACAACAAAGATTTCCAACCATACCCTTCAATTTCCAGCAATATTCTTCATTAAATTCGAATCTATTCATGATAGAATTCGATTATATCTAGAGTATTATCTAACTAGTGTTTAAATCTAAGATGATAAAAAATTTGATAAGTTCAATTTATAAAAATATGCCAAAATAAAATAAGTAGATATATACACCATATATCTAGCAATCTCTCCCTTTTTGACATATTTGTCACAAATACTAATTTTTCAATTGGACATATAGATATCAAATTCATATAAACTTCCCCTCAATTCAACATCCAAATTTCTCCCCTTTGATACAAAAGATGCCAAAAAGTAAGACAAACAGTCACATATGTACCTTGAAATCTCCCCCTGAATGGAACAGTCACCATAAACAATCTAATAACTCCCCTTTAGGACAGCAATGTCAAAACGAAGAATGTCTTCAACACAATCAATCTTAACGAATAAAGAAACATAAAAATCAACAGTAGGTGCAGCAGAAGAATCATATGCATGCCGACATGACAATTTATCACCTTTCAAAACATCGAGAGATATGCCCGAAAGAGATTGAGATACCTAAGAGAGAGACTCATACTGATGAGAAAGCTGAAAAATATTCAGTGGAGTCAAATAGAAGTCACAATGCAAACTACTAAAAAGATGAGACGATAATGACAACATAAAAATTAAAGAAGAACTAAAGAAAACAATTTTTTACTTTTCTTTTCCTTTTTTGTTTTTTTTAAATAACATCAAACTATACTTAAAAAATGTAAAGTACACAAACCCTGTGCCTCTCGAAGAAATTCAAACTTGGGCTTATTCTTTGTCACATTATCTTGATCATCAACTGTCTAATTGATTTCTTCATCTGAAGTAACTGACTTATCCTCAGTCTGAACAGTTACTTCAAAAGTAGTAACTAGCTGTGAATCTGGACACTTTCTTATTTTTCCTTTACTATGTCTTTGTACTTGTACTTCACCCTTTCTAACCCAAGAGTGCTTTGGTAACATGGTTGCTGCTGGAAATTTAATAGATAGTGTTTAGATTTTTGGTTTTGACCCCTTTGAAACATAATTTGTAACATCTTGTAGCATCTCGGCCTTATGTGCCCGATAACTCCATAAAAATGACACGTGGGTACGAATCTTCGAATCTTTCTCGATGTTTCTTCTTTCTGGACAGATCTGGACATATCAATTTTCTTCTCATTCACCTTAGATCATTCTCCCTTATAACCAATGCCTTGAAGATCCCCTTTCACTTTACTGATTTCTATTAAAATTTCTAGTTTTTCTGTGCCACTATTTAACATTCTCAAACTTTTTTCGATACTTACTAATCTCATCCTAACTTCACCAAGCTCATCTAATGCCGACTTCAATTTCTTTTCTAATCCTTGGATAGTATTTTTTATAGAGAGATTTTCTTCCTTCAATATTTCATTCTTTCTACACGTATTCACCCATTTTTCATACATAGCTTTGTAGGACTCGTAAATATTCTCCTTTTAATCATCTTGGTCACTTTCATCACTATCATAATCTAATATTAGGTCTTGAGCTAAGTTGTTTGCATTTTTCTGAAAATTTTTCGAATTGCCCCTTTTTTCGTCTCCAATTACTTCCTTCTCAATTGCTGTTAAGTAAGTAACTGGACTTTTGCTATATAAAGCAACTAACGCAGCACTATTAGTGATTTTTTCTTCACCACCATATTCACTCTCAAATTCATTCTCACTCCAAGTGCTAGTAAAGTATTTTCCTTTTCTTTTCTTCAAAGTATTAGCTCATTCTGCTTGAACATGTTCGAAGCCTTGACACTCATGGCATTGAATTATCTTCACCTTTCTTTCTCCCTTGTGAGTTTTGGCTTGTTGTTTGAAGAAGTTGATCAATGAACTCCCGTCGTTTTGCCAAAATTTGGGTCTATCCTTTTTCACTCTTTTTAGCCACTTATTGAACTCTCGTGTTAATAGCTCCATATCTTCATTTTCATCGGATTCATCTTTTGTATCATTCATACCTTTTCTAGTGTCAACCTGTAGTGCCAATCCTTTGCTTTTTTCTTGATTACCCCTTAAAAGATTCATTTCAAAATTTGTAAGAATTCTAATTACCTTCTCCAATGACAGATCATTAATGTCGTAAGTCTCCTCTATAGCTGCAATTTTTGGAATATATCTCGGAGGTAATGATCTCAACGTCTTCTTGACTAGTTTCAGATCGGAATATTTTTTTTCGAGTTGATGTGCCTGATTTGCTATATCTTGCAAGCTTTGATGAAAGTCCCTAATGGTCTCATTCTCATCCATCTTCAGTTCTTCAAACCTCATAGATAACATCTGTAATTTTGACGCTATCAACGATTTGGACCCTTCATAAATATTCTGCAAAGCATCTCATGCTCTTTAGTCGATTCACAAGTTGATATCGTTGAGAAACGTCCTTCATCAATAGTACTAAAAATCGTATGCATTGCTTGTGAGTTTCCAAACCCACTTTCTTCTTCGGCTCTTGTCCATTTAACCGAATCTTTTCAAACTACCTCTCCTTTATCATCAGTAATCATTGGATGCGTCCACCTATATACTACCGAGTGCCAAAATTTTGTACCCTGAGCCTAAATAAAGACCCTCATCCGTGATTTTCATGCAGGATAATTGGAACCGTCCAATAGTGGTGGCCTGATAATTGATGCTCCTTCTCTTATGGCCGTAATTGTGAAACCCAGATCTGCCAACTTGATATACCAAGTTCTGATTTGCTGACTCGCTTTGATACCAATTGAAAAAAAATATAAAGATAGGTGTTTCGCAAACTGTCCAATTTTACGCGATTGTCTCTGGCATAAATAAAAACAAAAACCAATCAAAAGAAAAACAACAAATGACACCAAAAATTTGGTAACACAGTTCTGCACTCCTTATCTACATCTATGGGGCCCTCACCTAAATTAATTCTTTCACCAAAGTACAATAGATTTACCCAAAGTTTTACTGAGCCGACACTACTCACCCTTTGACACTATCTCTCAACCTCACTTCCTGTGAAAGATTTTCACACCCAATAACACGTCTGATTCGTGTTAACCTCGTCAGATGATTTTTCACTACTACACTTAATGAAAGACAATTAATAAAAATAATTCAAGTAATTTAATCAACTAAGAAAATAATAAAAATAAACTTGAAATAAAAAGAAGACAACTTCCCTAACGGTTCATCTCCTCCGAAATAGATCTAGAAATTGTTCACAAAGTCTAGGCTGATTCATGTAAATTTCAGTACCAACTTATGGCTATAGCAGGAACACATCATGCATTATAGGTCCAGCAAATAAAGGTCCAGGAAATAAACCTCCACACGAAGACCAACAAAAGCCACACCACGATGACCCACACACCTACGGCAACCAAGTCACCAACGTAGGCACATCCAACAAGATAATCTCATCATCAATGCAACTTCAGCTATTTGTCAAAAGGAACAATCAACGCATGCTTCACCCTCAACACACACTTGGAGACATACACAATTTTTCCTAAGGCACTCACGCATACCACCCTCACAAATCAGCCATAGGATAGTTTTTTTCACTCAATAACAACGTTATGCACTACAAGAAAACTGTCATTTAGCGATGAAAAATACCGGCGAAAAACATAGATATTTCGTCGGTATCAAATATTACCGACAGAATGTACCGACAGACAAAGACGTCGTAGAATCGACCGTAGCTAAATTTACCGATGGTATAAGAATATTCCGTTGGTAAATTTAGCGTTGGAGAATGATTTACCATCGATAAATGTAGTGAAAATGTACCGTCCGTAAATTTCTGACGGGTTAAAAATTTTCCGACGCTAAATTTTCTGATGGTAAGTTCATTAACCGTATGTAAATTTAGCTACGGAATGTTCTCCTACCGTCGGTAAATTTACCGACAGTAATATGATTTCCGTCCGTAAATTTGCTTAATAATTACTGACGAAATTTTTCGTCCGTCGGTATATTTTATTAAATACCGACGGAATGTGTTCTTCTATCGTTGCTAAAGTAGTTAGAATTTACCGACGAATAGTTATTTCCATCGGTAAAGTTATTGGTTAATTTTTTAAAAAATATTTTCATTATATTTAAATTATTATTGATGCATAATTTTAATAATTAAATATTTATAATATACATTTAATTTGGTTAAATAGAAATTTTGATTAATGATTAAAAATTAAAATATCTTAATTGATAATAAAAATGTTACATTGTAAATAATAAGTATCTATAATATAAACTAAATGACCAATATTACACTACTGATCAGGAGCTGGTGGATCATCTGGTTGGTGCGGTGACCTGCTGCCCTTACCTTTCAGTTCGTCCATCTCCTGACGGAGTTGAGCGTACAACATCATTGATTGTTGTTACATTGCCATCGATTGTTGCAACTGAGCCTACAATGACTGTACTGTGCCCTGAAGCACTTCCACTTTACTGTTGTTAGACCGCCTAGCAGATGTTGCTGTACTAGACGTGGAGGATTGCGAATAACAAGTATTTGCAAATGATCCTAATCCGAATATCCTCCCATGACAATCCCTACCACCTACTGCTTCAAGATAAGTGTCGGTCTCATCAACATTTTCAAATTGTTGAGACCTTCGTTCAATGGTTTGCTGTATTTGGTCCTATCAGAAAGCAATGTTTATATATTAGTAAGTGATAATTATTAAGCATATTATTAATATTAAATCATAAATTTCACTTACATTGACTTATCTACAACAATCGTTGACGAATGTCACCCCGTCATGTTTCTTAGTGTGAGTGTGCAAGAATAGTTGACGGGGTATAGGTGCCACGCCCATAGACTTTTCCTGCATAGGAATAAAATGTTAATTATAAGTAAAATAGCTTTTATAAAGCAAATTCAATTAAAATACAACAAAGAAAAGAGATGAGAATATCACTGTTAATTGTAGATACTTACAAATCTCTGTGCATGCTCTTGGTAGGTAATAGATCCTCCCGTATGTACGGGAAGACTCTCTCCCTCAGATCCTCCATGTCTGTTGGCCGAATTACGCTGTGAAACCAACATTGCCTCAGGTGATGTCCAATATTGCAGCCAACGACTCCATATTTCTTCATAAATGTAAGGCGGTCGTATAGCCGCCCTGCGTATCGCACCAACAAAGTCGCCATAACGTGTACGTGCTCTGGACTCCTATATTCTATATATCATCCTGTCCAATTAAGAATCCAAAAAAAATCTTTCTGTAATAAAAGGAAAAATATTTGATAAATACTTTTGATGTAATAATAGTTATCAAATTAATGTATAAAATTTTTAATTAAAAAAGGAAATATTAATAATTTGGATCATACCTCAAACTCAATTCCTTTGTTGCCTGAGAGATATTCTTCCAACAATAGCCCTCAGCATCAATCGTCTCCTTGAATTTTGATGTCATATTTCTTGAACAGGGTCTAGATGGAAAAAACCTATAATATAAAAACAAATAAATTTATACCATTTTTAAAATTGTAACATATAACTTAATTATAACATATAATGGTTCATGTATTTTCAATTACATATTATTGACTATTGTGATGTATTTTCTTCCATCGGGTCCCTCAGCTCTAGGATGACGGCCGTCTCCTTCATCTGCATTATTTACCCCTGATATCTCTGTCGATATAGGGGTACTAAATGATAAAGGAGTGGTGGATGGTGTAGCCTCATCTACTAGTATAGTAGGTGGAGGGGGTGGAGGAGAGGGTAGAGGTGATTCATATGTAGGTGATGCAGCACAAGATCCTTGACCTCTACAGTATAAACCTCCGAATCGTGGTCTAAAAAATCTTGGCTGAGTATCTTGTCTTCTCTTTGGTGCCATATTTCAACATGAAATCAAAATTTGATTGAAGTTTATAAAAATAATACATTTTTATTTCAATAATTTATACAATATATTGAAAATGTTACATTGTTTTGTTTGTACAATATTCAATTACAAACACAAATTAATCGCTATCATCACTTAATTGTAAAGAAAAATCACCTTTTTGTTCTGAATAATTTGAATCAAACTCAGGCACTTCTTCGGATCTCTGGCCCTCCTCCTCGTCTCCTGATAAAACTTCAACATATTCATTACATGGATCGTTCAAAGGTTCATTATCTTGATATACAACAGATGCATTTATTTCATAAGTCTCTTCCTGAAACGCTTCATTTTCAACTCTCTGTTCTCCTTTTTCACGTGATTCAAAAACACCTCTTGCTTTAACGTTGCAAACAGCCAATCAATCTGACTTATCTCGTCGTAAGCTGGGAAAAGCGACATAATACACTTGAATCACTTGCATTGCCAAAACAAAAGGTTCAAAATGTGAAATTCTTCTTCTCTTGTTGATTTCAACGAGATTGTATCGACTATGCACTTTTGTACCAACATTTGGAGTTGGATCAAACCACTAACACTTAAATATCATAGTTCACTTAATAAGCAATGCAGGGTACTCAATTTCAAGTATTTCAAATATTTTGCCATAGTAATCAATCACTTCTCCTTGTATGCAAATTCCACTATTTATTGTTGCCATGTTATGATCATGAGATTCTGTATGATATTTGTATCCATTAACGAAATACACCGGATATGATTTAACAGTTCGCAAAAGGTCCCTTCGCAAGATCACATATGAACTTGTTGTCTATTGAATTCTCTAACACCTACATAAATGAAAAATCATATTAAACAGTATAATATTATCTGAACACTTAAATGTTATAATTCAATCATTTCAATATATTTGGAAGTGGAA
>JANQBM010000004.1:4738342-4751353 GCA_025594535.1 Erythroxylum domingense | reverse complement strand
CTGAGACTTGGTAAGACCGATCGCAGTGTGACTAGACCACCTCAGTATATATATATATATATATATATATATATATAAGGTGTAGGCAATAGGGAAGAAGAAGTGAGGAGTCTTTAAAGTGAGTCATTTAATGTCTTTTATTGATAAAAGAAAAAAACCATAAAAGATAAAAAAATAAAAGAAGTAAGTAAATAATCATGAGAGTGCTTAGAAAATAAGCTTCTTCTTCACGATTATCATCTATTTCTCATTGTTTTTCTCATCTTCTTCCTCTCCATTTGCTTTAGGGTTTTTGCTTTCCATACAACACCATTTCTGAATCAAAGAGTTTAATTTAGTTAGTTTCTCTAACCTCTGCATGGATACTGTTGGACTTGGTCTGCTTTGGTCGTTATGGTTTGCGACAACTCGATGAGTAGAAGATCAAAGAACAAAGCTGACTACTCACAAGGTACATGGTTATTATATATATGATTGATTTGTGTAAATTTCCTGAATTCCTATATATATATGTGTGTTATGAATATATATGTGAATTGGGAATTTTTCACCTAAGTTTAATAGTATTTCCTTGTATAGGCATATAGATCTTGGACTTCGGGAAAGTTTCAGAACAAAATTTGTGTTTTTCCATGCTGCATGTATATGATGCATGCACTCAGATTTTCCTTCAGGGTTATCTTTTTATGGTACATAGGATTACACTCTCTAAATCTATATGTCCAAAGACACAAGATGAGAGGACTCGAACGAGTTTGATTCCTTATACTTTGGCTATAGAACCAATCATGTACACTATGTTATATACTAGATAAAATTTATCGTATGCTCACCCTGGTGAGGCTCATTGGGTGGCTATCAGGAATATCCTTAAGTATTTGAGAATAACTAAAGATGTATTCTTGATATATGGTAAAGGAGATCTTGTGGTAAGTGGGTATACTAATGCCAGCTTCCAATCCAATAGGGATGACTTCAAATTCCAATCTGGATAAGTATTCATACTGAATGGTGTGGCAGTCATCTGGAAAAGTTCCAAACAAGAGAAGACTATTGATTTGATTGTATGGCCCCAAATTATACCCTAGTTGGAATGTTACATGTTCGTAAAAGTACATGTATGGTAGGTGTTAAAAAATGTGATATGAGTGAGAATTGCATATGACTTAAATTTTGGTTTAATGGATCATACTTAGTGAATTGGAATTAATTAAAATCATTAGAGGATTGAGGTATTAACATGTACATTTGGACTGGGAAAATTATTAAGTGGAAAGATAAGTTGGTAAATGAAAATTAGAATGACTAAGCCTATGAGTTGTTGACATTTGGTATAGCTAATACATTGACATTTGGCATCATTTAATATGTGAAATTTGGCAGCATAATATAAGGACAAGTAGCCTAGTTAAAGTCTTATGATTGGAAGCTTAAATGGTGGGCAAGTGGGCTTCATTTCTTAGAGTTAACTAGCATCTTAAGCTAGTGACATGTAGCTGGTGATGAAGTATGTTTCTATTGGAGTAATTCCAACTTTCTTCATTCTTGTTCTATTCTCCATCGAAACGTCCCATCTTCTCTCAAATTTTGGACTTCTGCTGGAGTTTAGATCATTAACACTAGGAAGCTTTGTAAGTTATTCCATTAAGAATTAGGCCTTGTGATTCTATGTATTATTACCTTGCTGATGCTAAAAGCTGCACATGAAACTTATTTATGTGCTGGTTGTTTGGAAGCTTAGTTTAGCTGGATTCTTGGAGTTGAATTCAAAGTTTAGAGAGGTAAGGGAGTACTAAACTTGGTATCATGATAGAACATGTATTTTTTGATGTTTGAAGTGGATAAAAAGTGTACTGAAATAATGAAGAATTGTGGTTAGAAACTTGATATATGCTAGATACTCATTAAAAGAAGTGGTTTCATTAAACAGGTATTGGTATATTAGCCATATCTTGATGTGTAGACTTCAAAATGGGATGATTTTAAATTAAGATTAAACTAGACACATATATCTACAACTTTCAAGAGGAATCAAATTTGATTTATATCACTAAGGGTTTTGAAATTTGGGTTGAATTTGAGTTTTAGTTGTTGTCCATGGTTAAGAATAGTATGTAGTATTTTGGGTATAAATCTTGGAATAATGAACAAAATTGAATTAAATTTATTTCGTTTGAAACTTAATACATATAGAAACATTATTTTATAAGAACATATTGTCTAAAAACCTCAATTTCTTGGTCAGAATGGCCATACAAAAATGATCCAAAAACCTATCTTGTGAAAACAATTGTTTAGAGGTTTTGGGTCGCTTATCCCATAATTGTGGGAAATAGTTAGGAAGGTGAAAAAAATGAGATTTTGTGCAATTCATGAACTGAATAAGGTTAATTTAATGTATTTGGTACAATAGGACTTAAATGGACTTGTTTAATATGTGTTTGAACTTACATTGGTATCCGATGTAATTGAGAACTAGTTAGTTTAATTATGCATTATTAATTGAGATGATAATGTAAAGGATGTAGGTTTATGATGTTGAATTGCTTAGTGTGATCGTGAATGAATAAATTCCAAAGGCTTGTTTCTTACTAATTGGATATGGATGTTTGTGAATTAGGAATTTCTGTGATAATATTGTGATAATTCTGGACCATCAGTTGTCTGAAGAGTTTGATTGTTAAGATTATATTCGAAGTGCTTTCTATTTGTGTGACGAAACTTAATTGGTGATGACTCAATACCTCTATTGATGCATTATTGCACATATTTGTAATTGTATGACATGTTAGTTTGTTTGAAAATTAGTGAATATGTCAAGTTGAACAAAATGGAATAAAGTGGTATGTGTTGCAATATGTTCCTCATATGAGATTCTGAAATGAACCTGTTTTGTTTTAAAATTGTTAAATCCTAGTCATGGGTAAATAGGCATGCCTAAAAGGGTCTGTAACTGCTCCTGTGACACTTTGGTGTCTCCTATTACCGACACTTCGATGTCTCCTATTATTGAGACATAAGTCTCTCCTATTCTGTGATACCGATCACGATATCTCCTATATTAGTCCTGTTACCCATTTTTGTATAAAGGATTAATAGACTAACTTGTTTTGTATTTTGTTATATGCTTAGTTCTGATATTGATAAGCTTTGATCTAAAACATTTGAGCTCTATTATGAAATCAACAAATTATGTTTTGTTACAGACAAGTTTCGTTCTGATATTATAATATTCAATTTTGAAATTGGTGAGTTTTACACTAAAGCAAATGTTTAACCTGTTTTGATATGCTATGTTTTATTCTGAGATTCATGATATTTTGGTTCGATTTGAAAATGGATAAGTAAATACTGCTTATCATCTGATGTGATTCTAAATATGTGAATGTTTGGATGACTGTTTGAAACCGTTATCAGCTTATATGTTGTTTATGCTTTATTCGCCACTAAGTTTTATGCTTAGCACGGTGGTTTTGCCCTGTATAGGTTCAGATAGGAGGGTTTGAAGACTACAACAATAACAACTGCAGTGGCCAATGAAGAATGCATTTTGTTTTGGGAATGTATGTTTGGGTTGTAAGTAATAATATGTGAAATGTTGTGTTTTGTTAAAAGTTTGTAAATATTGTAACACATAGTGTATTTGAACTTAATATATGTATTATTTTGTTTAAGGGTTTGTAATGTCATAACTTTAATTTTGGATGGTGTTGTAATTGAAGCATAAATTTTAATAAATTTAATGTGCTAGTTAAATTTTGTTTAAATTCTAATATGTATGGAAAGGTAATGATTGGTTATTTGAATTCTAGTAAAACTTTGCATTGTTTTGCAATGTTTAAGTCCTATCTTAGGTAACATCAGCATATCCTTTCAAGGGGTATTTGGTTGTTACATCGACGACAGAGTCAGAATACATTGCAGTTTCAAAAGTAGCAAAGGAAGCAGTTTGGATCAAGAAGTTCATTATAAAACTTGACATGGTTCTGAGCATCGCTGACCTAATGTAGTTATATTGTGACAACAACGGGGCTATAGCACAAGCAAAGGAACTGAGGTCTCATCAAAAGTCTAAACATATACTCAGGCACTCCCATTTAATTAGAGAGATCATTGGTATAAATGATGTCAAGATATAGAGAGTTCCTACCGATCAGAATATAGCTGATACATTGGTTAAGCCTATTTCCCAAAAGAGTTTTGTGTCATATGTACATGCCTATGGTATTAGATATTAAGGCGCTTGGCTTTAATGCAAGTAAGAGTTTGTTAGAGAAGTGCTCTAAAGGCATTTTTCATTATTTCGACGTTCATACATTTACAAATTTGATGTTGATCTTAAGTTGATTTAATGAATTCATTGATACAAAATATAGCATAGAGGAAATTATGATGAGATCATGATAATGAGATTCCTATCATGTGTAATTATATTTATCTAAAGTTTTCCTAGTCATAGGATTAATGAGATGGGATATCATTAATCCAGGTAGACTAGCGTATGTTATACTCCTTGATTAGATCAAGCAGTAGATCTCATAAGCTGTAGACATGAGCTGTTTAGAGTTAACATGTGGATGCTTACTAAGGGTAGTAAGTACATTAGATTGATCTACTATAAGACAATCAAATGGATATTTTATTCTAATGTAAATGATAGTCTCATTATAGCAATGGTTCAAGTATCCTTTAACTTGAGGTGCCTAAGGATATCTCAGATACAGATCCTATGATTTGAATCCATTTATTGGTGCCTTTTAAAGGTTACTTATAGGGTGATGATTGGGTACAGCTTAAGGTATTCGGAGGTAATGAGTAGCCAATAAAGGATTCACCACTCTTGATAGAAGGAGATGATACCGATGGCTTATTATTGGGGCCATTACTCGGGACTTTCTGGTCATAACAGATATGTATCATGAAGAGAGTCTTCAATGATACATAGAGTGATGAGATGCTCATGACAAGATCTAATATCACTTAGACTAGATGTGATGTAGTCAGTCTAGTGGGAGTTAACACTTTGACCATACTCTAAACCAAGTGAGGTATAGATGGTAAAAGGACAAATTACTTGACAACATTGCTATGGAAGAGTTTGTAGTCAAACCACTAACTTTCAAGTCAATTAGGAGTTATGACGTATTGCTAGATACTGCTCTTTATTTACTTCAATTAAGTGTTAATTTAAGTGGCCAACATAACCAAGAATCTAATGGGCCACACAAATAAGAGAACCGAAAGATAAGTAAAATGATATTGAATGGTGATTTAGGATGTAAGAGAGAGTTTCAGGATTGTATCGCGATGTGATCATGGTAGAAAATGTTACATGCAATGGATTAGAAACAAGTGTTATTGGCTTCCATTAATACATGCTATTCATAGCCATTAACTTCCCATAACTTCCATTAATGCATGTTATTCATAACCATTAACTTCATTGATGGGGGTTTTCGTGCTATGGTGTAAAAAATTGAGAGGCTTTTCGTGCATCTTGTCTAAGACACAAAATGAAAAAGATAGGTTCTTTTTCTTTCACACAAACTTTTTCTCCCTAACTCTCTTAAGAGTCCTTGTCTTTCCTAGCACAAAGAAAGAATTCTAGCCATCTCATAGTGAGGTTTCATCCTTCTATCTTTGAGTGGACTTTCATTAGAGACGGTATGCATTGATCATTGTGGTTTTCGACAACCTATATAGAGAAGATTAAAGAACGAAGGAGATCATCAAAAAGGTATGTAAACATCTTACATTTCTTTTTTTTTCTATATCTATATGTATGACCAGATCTAATTTTGAGGTTCTGTTTTATTTCCATTACGTATATTTAATATATATTATGTATCAGGTGCATGATCATAACCTAACATCTATTCCTCTATATAGGATAGCACCTGTGGAACTCAAGGAATATAGGGCTTAATTAGAGGAGTTATTCGATAAGGGTTTTATTAGGCCCATTCTGTCACCTTAGAGAGCTCCAGTTTTGTTTGTGAAGAAAAAGGATGGTACTTTGAGGTTGTGTAATGATTATAGATAGTTGAATTAAGTGACGATAAAGAATAAATATCTTTTACCGATAATAGAAGATTTACTTGATCAGTTATAGGGAGTTCAAGTGTTTACTAAACTAGATTTGAGATTAGGGTACTATTAGTTAAAGATAGCAGAAGCTGGTGTACCAAAGAGTGCATTCAAAACTAGATATGGCACTTTGAGTTTTTAGTGATGCCTTTTGGATTACAAATTCTTTGACAACTTTTATAGCGTTAATGAATAAAGTATTCCAAGCTTGCTTGGATCATTTTGTGATTGTATTCAGAGATGATATTCTGGTATACTCGAAGAGTAGAGAGGAACATTCTGAGCATTTGAGGCTAGTCTTATAGATAGTAAGAGAGAATTAATTGTATGTAAAATTCAGTAAGTGTCAATTTTGGCTTGGTCAAGTGGTGTTCTTGAGTCATATAGTATCTAAACAGGGCATATGGATTGATTTAAAGAAAGTTGAGGTAGTCATGATGTAGGAAGCTCCGAGAAATATGTATAATATCCAGAGTATTCTTGGATTAGTAGTTTATTACAGAAGGTTTGTCGAGGGATTTTCTTTGACCTCTGCTCCTTCAGCAAAGCTTCTAAGGGAGAATGTACCTTTCAGATGGACTGATGAATTCCAAAGGAGTTTTGATGAATTAAAACATTGATTAACTAAGAAACTAGTACTAGCTATTCCATTTGGATCTAGAGGATATGTAGTATATAGTGATGCTTCATACCAGTGGTTAGGATGTGTTTGACGTAGTATGGTAAATTGATTTCATATATATTGAGTTTAACTATCTGGTTCATGATTTAGAGCTTACTATAGTGGTATTTGCTTCAAATATTTGGAGACATTATCTGTATGGTGAAACATTTTAGATATTAAAAGACCATAGAAGTTTAAAATATTTATTAAGTCAAAAAGAATTGAATATAAGATAAATGCAATGGATTGAATATCTTAAAGATTACTTTGCTCAAATAAGTATCACCCAAGTAAAGCTAACATTACGATTGATGCATTAAGTAGAAAATCTAATAGCCGTATAGCACAAGTTCAAACATTGAGGTTGTCAAACCTAGTTCAACTAAGAGCATTAAATGGTAAGCTAAGTTTGAGGTAGAATGAAGCATTGTTAGCTACACTAAAGGTTAGATTAGTATTGTATGAAAGGATAAAAAAAGCCCAAAGTAAGGATCCAGAATTAGTGAAGCATATTGAGAAGTTGAAACAGAACTCAAATTCTGAGTTTCAATTGAGAAATGATACATTGTGGTTGAATCAGAGGTTATGTGTACCTGATGTGGATGATCTGAGAAAAGAGATTTTGGAGGAAGCACATATAACAACTTATAGTATGCATTTTGGTATTACCAAGATGTACAATACTCTGAAACAAAATTTTTGGTGACCAGGTATGAAGAAACAAGTGGCTGAGTAGGTTGCTAAATATTTAACTTGTCAATGATTAAGATAGAGCATCAGGCTCCAGTTGTGAAGTTACAGTCATTACCTATTCTGGAATGGAAATGGGAGAGGATCAGTATGGATTTCATTATGGATTTACTAAAGACCCTAAGGCAAATATGATATTGACAAAATTAGCCCATTTCTTACCTATGAGAGAATAATACACTAAATTAATTAGCCCAAAATGTTAATGAGCTACTGAGATTACATAGAGTTCAAGTGTCTATTATATCAAACTGAGACCCTAGATTTACTTCTAGATTTTGGGGTAGTTTACAAACAACTTTGACTACAAGGATAAACTTTCGTACAACCTTTTGTCCTCAGATAGATGGACAAGGTGAGAGAACTATTAAGACTGTTAAGGATATGCTCAAAGCTTGTGTTTTGGAGTTCCAAGGAGTATGGGATAAATATGTAGCTCTTATTGAATTTTCATATAACAATCATTACCATAGTAGTATCGGCATGGCACCATATAAGGAATTGTATAGCAAAAAGTGTTGATCACCTTTGTATTGGGATGAAAAGGGTTTGAGGTTTGTTGAAGGCCCAGAGTTGATTCAAGATACTGTTGATAACGTTTAACTCATCCGTAATAGAATTAAAGAAAATTAGCACCGGAGAGATATGGAGTACCAAGTGGGAGATAAGGTGTTTCTGAGAGTATCAACTTGGCGACGAGTGCTAAGGTTTGCTAAAAAAGGGAAGTTAAGCCCTTGATACATTAGTCCATATGAGATTACTGAAAGAATAGGACCATTAGCTTACAAGTTGGCATTACCAGTAGAGATGGCTCAAATCCACAATGTGTTTCATGTTAGTATGCTCAAGAAATATCGGTCAGATCTAACACGTGTTACCAGCACAGGAAGTTGAAATTGCAAGTAATTTGGGCTATGTCAAGGAACTGGTTAAGATAGTTGATTATTAGATTAAAAAATTAAGAAACCAAATGATCCCATTGGTTAAATTCCTTTGGAGGAATAATTCGAGAGAACAAGCTACATAGGAAATTGAGAAGAATATAAGGAAACAATACCCCCACCAATTTGATCAATTAGGTAAGAATTTTGAGGACGAAATTTCTTAAGGTGGAGAATTGTAATAGCTCGTTTTCCATAACAATGGTTAGAACCTTAGACTATTGCATATGAGTAATATCGTTGAGATTTCATGAAATGCATTGTATTCATATGCATATCATTAACATACAAAAATGAATTATGATTTTGTACACATTGCAAATATAGTTTATGCACTCAATTGACATGTTCTGGGTTATGAAAGGTTTATAATGATCATGATGTGAATTGTGTATTGATTATGTCTTGAATTTATGGTTTGGTTGGAATTAATTGTTACAATTGTGAGATTGATGAATTAAAATGTATATTTAGATTAGGAAAAATATCAACTGGCAAGACAAATTGACATATGAAAAATTAGGATGACTAAGCTTATGAAATAATTGACAAATGGCATAGATAAATGAGTGGCATTTGGTATAGGTAATTAACTAACAAATGGTAGCAATGTATTTTGCTCCCATCTCACATCTACGTATTTTGGTTTAAGGCTAGCTAAATTGCCACACTAAATCCATATTTTTTCCCTTCACAAGATAGCAAAAGAACTAGCTTATTATTGTCCTTTATCGTTGTCAAAAACTAACTTATTTTCACCTTGAATTTGTGATGATCTTGTAAGCATGGCAGGCTAGGTTAACATGACGAAGTGAGCTAGAATTAGAAGCTAAATAAATACGTAAAGTGTTATTTTTTATGGCATGTTCTAATAAAAAGATTATGATGACTAAATTGGATGGATTGTATATGATGTTGGTAATGAAGTGTGTTGGGATATGCTGGATGAACTTGGATACTTTTATCCTTAATTCTTGGTGTATCATACATGAAGGTGAATTTATCCTAAAGAAAGATGTTACTGTAGTGTTCTTGAAATGGGAAAGAACTAAGACTACATGTATGATAGTGAATGAAAGTTTTTAGTTTGTTTTGATGCATGAAAGATAATATTTTATGACCTACCAATCGACTAATTTTGAGTTGGAATTGGAGATGAAATTGATGAGGAATTAGAGTACAATTAATGTCTAATTTAGGTATAAGCTGTGGACTGTTAAGAAGATGTTTTCAAGATGGTATAAAGATGTTCAACTCTAAAAAAAAATTAAAGTAAATGGATGATGAACTTTCTATTCACTCATCCCATTATCATGTAAGCTGCATACATGATCGTGGGCAATTCTTGGAAGTGAAAAAAATTTGTTTCATATGGTTGTGAATCCAACTAAGGATAAGTTACTTTACTTTGGTGAATTTGGACTTGATTGAGGCTTAAAATGAACCTAGTTTGATGTTGTATAAGTTAGTTAAGTATTTGATAAGTTTAGGTTGTTAATTGATCTTACAACTTAAGGAAAAGATTGTTTGATATCAATGTAACTAAATTTGGAATTTATGAGTTTTAAAGGAATGAAGGTGTTCTTATGAATACAAACGTGATCCAAAGGATATGAATAATACATTAGGAATGAATGAATGAAAATTGGGAATTATGTGAATATATATATAATGCTAGAAAGGGGTTGATGAATTTAGAATAATCAAGTTTACTTGAGGTATAAACCTAAATTGCAAACTAGTTATAATGTTTGAATGATCAAGACTCGTGATTAAGAATACATACCCAGGAAAGTCAATTGAGCATGTATTAAACATGACATATATATATATATATGTGCATGATTGAATACTCATATGATTAATGAACTTGGTAATGTGTAAAATATATGTGTATTGTATGACTAAAAAAGCACAAATTGATCGTCAACATCAAGACATTGCAGGGTCATTAAGGCAATAGCTTATCTGGAGCATATTGTGAGTTAACCTAGATGTTTTCTCACTATGACTGAATTGTTTTCCATAACTCTTAGATATTGAACTGTTATTGATATGATTGTGATTATTCCACACATTGATGATCCGAGGAGTTTGATATTTAGGGCTGTATTGGAAGTTTTTCCTAATTTTATATGAATATGGATAAAGTGTACTCAACAGAATGTTGAATGCTGGACTTAGATCTGATGAATGTGAAAAGTGACAGTGCACATTTAATGACAATTTTTATAGCATAATATGTGAATTGGTGCATTCCATTGTTATACATGATCAGATAAAAGGAGTTGCGACAAGAGTGACCAGTTTCGAAAAGAGCTTAAAGCTCAGAAATGTGCACAAAGATCCACAAGCTCAGTTATTAATGAGCTTGGTATCCACAATGGGTATAAGACAGTAAAGAGGCACTTGGTCGCAACAAATAAAATTGAAAGTGGAGTCCATATGCACATTTACATATATAAGTTTACATGTATTGTGTGAATGATTATGAAGAATTACTGAATTGTGTTGATATAATGATACGCAACGTTTGTATACATGTTGATGATATGAATGATTGAAATAAGTGATTGGATTATTCTAAAATGATTATATGAACTGTATATAGTTCATATTGTATTGTTGAGATATGATGTATTTTATGATCGGTACTCTATATTGAATGAAGTGATACATCTGTTGAAGTAGTAAATACACTTGTGATATTTATATTCTAACTTAAGTGAGCACATCGATGATGGTTCTCTCATTGAGTTCGCAAACTCATCAAAATTGCAACATTGATTTTCTGGTACAAGGGAGACCTAGCTTCTAAGACAATTAGTAGAAGTTTAGTACTGTCAATTTTGGAAGCAAGAATGGCTCAAAGGTCTAGTCAGCTGATATCTGAGGAGTCTAGTAGATTGTGTTTATTTACCTTTCTCATTTCATGTATAATTTTTTCCAAAAGAGTAGTAAACTCTCAGATGTTTTTGGCAATGTAAATATATGGTTTATGAAATGTAATGACAATGTAAGTAAGTTATGTTTGTGACTTAAATGGAAAAAGTTTATCTTTTAAATACTTATGCTCTATATGATGGTATAATAAGTTCATGCGATTGCTCTAACTTGCCATTTTCGTAGGGTATATTCTCGTATATCCTCTAGATGTTTGGGCATACTCTCCATGGTAATGGTGTGTTACACTTCATTAATCTGATTTACGATCATTATCAATTCATAAAGAACATCAACGTCAAATTAACGAAAATGCCTTTTTATTAATCATAAAGATTTGTACAATAAGTGATAAAGGAGATTTCCTTTAGAGCACTTCTCTAACAAAATTGGTAGTCTATAAGGATCAGTCACTTTATGTAGTCTTGGTCCTTCATTGCCTTTGGTTGTATGCCTAAATTTTTTACCTTTCTAAACATGACATAAAGAGTCATACCCATTTCTTACCTCATTATGCTCATCTCTTTCCTTGACGAGGCTCTCCTCTTTTTTATTACCTATAATAAAAAAGTTAGAAGGAATCTAAACATGATTATTATTCACTGTGCCACTTCTTATAATAGTAACTACCTTGGCTTGTTCAGGTTGACTGGGAAACCTTCTCTTTTGATTTCTTTGCAATTGAGTAGCGAATTGCTCTGCTTAAGTCTCAATCCTTTTTATAGAAGCTTCCACGGAGTCAATACCCAGGGTTGTCTTCTCAATGAGGTGAAATTGGTTAACTCGAACTAACTTTGAATAAACATAAAAACAATTGCAATCCTAAATATTCTATCCTAATTTACTAAGAAAAAGGTTTTAAAGAAAATTAAACAATTAGACTAAAAAGTAAACTGATTTAACTAGAACCAAGAATGATTTGATCAATCAATATGGTGAACTCTTGAGAAATTAACTTCACTAATTTAATCTCCTATGTATAACTAAGGTGAATTGATTGGATAATTTTCTTGCTAATATTAACAATTGGTATCTAAGATCAATTCAAAAAATAAACTAAATCTAAATTTCATATTCAAAAAGTTTATTATCTAAATCAATTATGTAAACACAACTAATAATTACCACTTAAGTTATTATATTTCTAATTCATAACTTAAGTGTCAATAGTTTCTTGTTCTAATGTTAAACTTCTCTCAATTCTTCACTTAACATTAAAATGATTCAAAAGTTGGTCACACTATTACATCCAATAAGCTCGAAAACTATAGTAACTAATAAGACAATAAAATAACCCTTTTATCATACATAATCAACTAAATTAGTTGTGTTAATTCTCAAGGATAAGTAATCAGCCCTATTATCGAATAAATATTGTTCATCATCTTTATATACTTCAATACCATAGTTAATATTAATAGAAAAGTATTAAAGCGATAAACATAAATGAACTATAAAAGCACTAATAAAGGAAATAATTTTAAATGAAACAAGTTCAACAATGCAACAAAAGATAAAATTGTTAGAGTTATGTAAATATAGTGCCCTGGAAAGTAAGTGTATTTATATGTAACTTTATCTTCTTCAGTTACAGTTTTGTAATGAAAATATTTATTATTAATAAAA
>JANQBM010000004.1:4672739-4684735 GCA_025594535.1 Erythroxylum domingense | reverse complement strand
CATGAGATGTGTTTTCCAAATTTCTCCGATTTATCACACGTGTACCCGTTTCTATTTTTCAACCCGTTATATGAGAATGGGATGTTACATGATTCACAGTTGCAACTGCTGCTACATACTCTGCTTCAGTAGTACTTTATGCCACAACATCTTACTTCTTTGAACATCATGAAAAAATGCCTGATCCAAAACTAAAACAATAGCCTGTAGTGCTTCTCATGTTATCAGCTGAGCCTCCCCAGTCATTGTCAGAAAAACCATAAAACTCAATGTTTTGAGAATAAGAATATTTAATGCCGTAATTTGTTGTACCTCTTATGTATCTTAAAATTCGTTTGGCAGCTTGAAAATGTACTTCACTGGCACAATGCATAAACCTTGAAAGAATAAAACTATAGACATAATATCAAGCCTTGTAGCACACAGATACATTAAATAGCCAATCACACTTCTATATTCATGCTCATTGACTTTGCCAGCACCGTCATTTTTGCTAAATTTTTCCTTTCGGTTCATTGGCGTAGCAATACTCTTGCAGCTTTTCATATGAAACTTTCTAAGTATCTCCCTTGCATATTTCCTTCGGCATATGAAAACGCCACTGTCATCTTATGTTACCTCCATTCCCAGAAAGAATGTCATCAAACCAAGATCAGTCATCTCAAATTCACGTAGCATTTCAACTTTAAAAACATTTACCAACTTATCATTAGTTCCAGTAACCAATAGATCATCAACGTAAATTGATACAATGGTTATATTAGAACCTACCTTTTTTACATAAAATGTTCCTTCGCTTAAACTTTTGACAAAGCCAATCTTTTCCAGATATTCATCAATTCTACAATTCCAGGCCCTTGGTGCTTGTTTAAGACCATATAAGGTCTTTTTTTAACTTGTACACCTTCTCTTCATTTCCCTTGACTTTAAATCCTTCAGGCTGCTCAATAAATATCTCCTCCTGCAAATGACCATTTAAAAAAGCAGATTTAACATCTAAATGATAAACTTTCCAACCTTTTTGAGCAGTCAATGCAAGAAGCATTCGAATTGTAACAAGGTGTGTAACAGGAGAAAACGTCTCTGAAAAATCCACACCAAAAATTTGAGCATATCCCTTCACTACCAATCTAGCTTTGTACTTGTTTATGGCACCATCTGTATTGAACTTGGTTCTATAAACCCATGTGACACCAATTGGATCTTTATGTTGTGGTCTGTCAATCATTTTGAGTTCTTCCTTCATTGCTTCGATCCACCTAACATCCTTTTCAGCTTCTTTAAAACCAGTAGGTTCTAACACGACAATATTACATCTTGCATAAATTTTAGAAAATGACTGTGTACCTCTTATTAGAATATCGTCAATATTGTCATCACTTTCACTTTCAATGCTTTATGGTAAAACCTTCCGTGATTGTTCTTCCCATGTCCACTGCTTTTCCTCCATGAAATCAACGTCTCTACTTATTATAATTTTTCCATATTGAGTTTGGAAAATTCTATAAGTTTTTGACATGTTGCTTATACAATGAAGATACCAACTTTAGCTTTCTTGTCCAACTTATCTCTTTTCACCTATGGAACATAGGTAAAACAAATACAATCGAAAATTCTTAGATTTTGCAAGTCAGGCTTGTACTCGTACTAAGCTTCAAATGGAGTTTGCTTCATTAAAGCTCTTGTTGGCAGCCTATTCAATAAAAATACCGCAGTACTTGCAGCTTCTGCCCATAATTTCTTAGGCAAGCTCTTCTCATGTAGCATACATCTTGCCATCTCCATGATGCTTCTATTCTTTCTTTCACTCACACCATTTTGTTGTGGTGTATATGATGCAGTGAGTTGATGTTCAATGCTTGCTTCAGCATAAAAACTATCAAATGTCCTATTTGAATATTCTGTCCCATTATATGACCTTATTATTTTCAGCTTGCAACCACTTTGATTTTCAACAAACGCTTTATACTTCCAGAATATATCAAAAACTTCAACTTTAGACTTGAAAAATAAATCCAACTAAATCTAGTAAAATCATCTATAAATATGATGTAATACTTGTTACCACTCAAGGATGAAGTTGGTTGGGGTCCTTCAACATCTGTGTGGACAAGTTGCAGTTTGCTTGTTGCTCTCCAGACAGCTTTTGGAAATGACTTTCGGACATGGTTACCATATTGGCACGCAACACAATTAGGAAGTTTAGCTTCCAGCAGTGGCACACCTCTTACAAGTGTATGTTTATTCATATATAGAAAATCATTTAAATGGTAATGTTCGAGTCTTTTATGCGATAATTTAGTGTTGATTATAGTGCTTATAAATGCCATTTGCTCCTCCTCCAGAAGATTCAGCGTATAGCTCATTGATCTCCTTTTCACCTTAAACATCTCCTTGTAATTAGCATCATGGATCCAGCACCATGGACCATCAAAGAAAAGTTTGAAGCCCTTTTATGTTAACTGCACAATACTAAGCAGATTTTGATCAATGTTAGGGACATATAAAACATCATTGATAAATTTCAAACCTGACACGCTTTCTATGGCAACAGTCCCTTTCCCTTTAACAGGTATGAACTCTCCATTTCTAATATTGACTCTGGAAATAAAAGTCTTGTCTAGCTTTGTAAAGTGATCATGATCATTTGTCCTATGGTTCGAGCAACCAATGTCAATAAGCCATGAGTCACTTGAGCTGTTGTTGGTGGCATAGTATGTTGCAACAAATAGCTGCTCATCATCTTGCTGTTCAAATGTTACATTTGCCTCAACAGATTGATGAGATTTACAAATACGTTCAATGTTTCCCAAATTGCCACACTTTTTGCATTTTATGTCAAGCCTCCTTCAACATCTCTCTAGTGAATGATTGGTTTTCTTACAGTGTGGATATGGCTGAAAATTTCCCTCCTTTTTCTTGTTGGAATTTTCAGACTTCTTGTTCTGCTTCCCTTTATACTTCTTGTCTTTGCTACCACTTGAATTTTGTACTTTCAAATAGAAAGCACCTTCTACTGTCACTTCTTTCCTCATCATCCTCCTTTGTTCTTGTGCCTGCAAGGCATTTATAAGTTCTCCCAAGGAAATGCTTGACAGATCTTTTAGTTCTTTCAAAGATGATATTTTTGCTTCATATTTTTCAGGTATAATAACAAGTATTTTTTAGGTATAACCAAGAAGTCGTACCTTATTTGTTATGCTTAGAAGTCTATCAGCGTAGGCTTTAATTGTTTCTATCTCATCCATGCTTTGCATCTCGAACTCCCTCATCAAATTGAGCACCTGCATTCCTTTGGTTCTTTCACTGCCTTGATATTGCGATTTCGGGTAATCCCAAATATTTTTGGCAGATTTTAGATTCATAATTCTTGTGAAAATAATCTTTGACACAGCAGAAAAAAGACAAGCTTTAGCTTTAGCTTTCCTTGTCTTCTTCTCTTTGTGGTTCTTTAATTGAGCTATAGTAGGATTGGCTGGAAGTTCAGCGATCTCATAGTCTTCTTCTACGGCTTCCCACAGTTCCAATGCTTCAAGATGAACTGTCATTTGTATAGCCTATGCTTCATAGTTTTCACCCTCAAAAATTGGTGGTAATGACATCACAAACTGTGTTTCACTCTCCATTGTGTTTAATTCACAGATCCCTCAAGAAGTAATGCTCTGATACCACTTTGTAGTATTTTTGGTCGTGCGAAGGATTCTTAAACTTTCATTCCTGATCTGCGATACAGGGAACTTGAAATACTCCTATTTTGTAGCAACTGTTGACAGCCACTAACATCAAAAAGAATGTGTGAACGTTAAGAAATACTCTGCTAACATGACTAACAAATCCTAACTAAAACAGCTAAATTAAAGGCATATCTAACAGATTTGTACCATTTCATCAATCTTTAATAATCCAAAATCAGAGGCACGACTGTAGTTATTAGGGGAAATTCAGCGAGTATATAAATATTTCAATTGATTTTTTGCTTCAGGTGAGGCTATAATAGATCTATCCTAAAGGCACATGTTAGTTCAGGACTTAAAATGTAAGAAGATTTTTTTCCATGAATTAGTTACCTATAATCTATTGAGAGATATGACACAGATATGTCATCCCTTGAGTCCCTATGCTTCTGCAGATAGTTATTCCATTTTATGAGGAAAGGACAGAGAGAAGAGAAGGGAAAGCTAACTACAGTAGAAAATAACTTAGCAAAGTGAAGTAAAAGGATCAATTATGCTTCAACCTGCATAAAGTCCATGTAATCCATTAGATACAGATGATCACCAGACAATATCAGAATGTTTTTAATTTGTCTATGTTTGGCATCCTGCAAAGTTATCATGGATTTCTTAGTTGAAGTTGATAAAGATCATACAGGGATCCTATCCAGCTAAGAAAATCTGACATTATTTGATCATGCGGGCATTCCAAGGTGAAGTCCATGATCTTTATCAACTTGTTCCAGCTCCACCACCTAATATGATTGAAGCAACTATCTTTGGATCAGCTTCTGGTCTTGGGATCCTTGGTACCTAAAAGTTCTGCATTTCAAGTCCATGATCAAACAGATAAGAGGCACTTGAAAAAGGTAAAGCTAGAAAGAGGATAGTATCAAGACATGGTCTTGAAATGGAAAATCATGTAGTTGAAGACCGTCAGGCAGTCTTATACATTTGTCTAGGATACTTGATGTTACCCAACTCAACACCAGAAATTAAGCTTCATGAATGCTTAATGTTCGCTTTAGGGCTAATTAATGATGATGAAAAACACATTTCATGTTGAGATGAGTGTATTCTTACAGACATTGAGATAGATTCATAAAAAACCACCATCTCCATTTTCATGAGATTACGTACAGGGACACAACTATTGGCCAACAATCTTCCACTTCAACCTTGCAACTGCTAGTCTTCTCTGCTCTTAGAACACAACAAAAAATGGAGGGAAAAAATCAGCCATAAGTTCTAATACATTGTCAGAGCTATGCTCATTGGGATTTGAATTGCATTACAATTGAGCAGCACCACACAAAAAGTAGCGATAGAGAAATAAGATCACACCTTTATGTAACGAATCTGAATGTTGGAGTTACCTCAGGATAGAGAAAGAGATGGGTTTTGGATTTTTCATGCGTACAAGCATCAAGCATCAAATGCTTGTGAATGTAAAGGAAGTGTCAGAATCAAAATTTCAACACCATGACAATCCAAAATTAAGAGAATCTAATATGCATGTATGGATATGTAAAAGAACATGAAATATAAAGGTTTTACCTTTTGTTTCTCCTCCTTTCTTGTTTCTTCTCCTTGTTTGGATTATTGCAAACATTAAACTCTTGATCACCCCAGAAGATGCAAAGATCAAGAAGAAACAATGTATAAGGGTGATTTGAGCACCAAACTAGATGAGTTTTAGTAGATGCTCAATATGAAAAGATGGATCATGAATCTTGTTACATGCACTTTGATTCATGCAACCTTTATATAAATTACAAGAACATGACTCTTGATTTCTCTCTATCACTCTAGAACTCTTCTAAAGCCCCTATCCTCTCACTTGAGTGTGTAAGAAGTGTAAAAACCTTGTGTACATAAGTGAAGAACTCACTTATGTACCCATTCGTACCCTCTGTCATGATCGTGGACATGATCATGGCCTGGCTCGCCTTTAGCCACGATCATAGTCTATAAGTCATAAATTTGGTCATACATATTATGTTTTTCATCCGATCTTTTATACATGTGACCTTTAGGTTCCCGATTATTTTAAGCACTTGAATTAACTCTTAATTGAATCAAATCATGAAGGGTTTTATGATGCCAATTTGTCAAAATATAAGTGGATTAACACACAAATTCTTTGATAGTTAATTATCCAATTTATGAACCTTTCCACAGATAATTACCATGCAATTCATCCTTTCATCATACTATACCCCACTTAGTTCAGAGCTTGGGCTATGTGTCAACTCCCACTAGACTGACTATGTCACATCTAGTCCAAGTGATGTTAGTTCTTGTCATGGGATCTTATTATTCTATGTGTCATTGAAGACTCTCTTCACGACATATAATTACTCTAGCTAGAGACTCCTGAATAATGACCCTGATGAGAGGCTGTGGGTATTATCTCCTTCTATCAAGAGTGGTGAATCCTTTATTGACTACCCAATTACCTTCAAATACTAATAGCTGTATCCAATCACCACTCTAAGAGTGACCTCGTCTTAAGGTAATTGTTGATAGTAAAACATATCTACTTATTTTATGCTTAAAAATCGCAAGTGAACGGGTCGTAACTTGTAGCTTAAAAAAGCAGATATCGATCCCACAGGGATTGACGCCTAGACACTATTTAATTTAGATAAAACTTTGTTTAAGAAACGAAATTGTTAAAAGTAAATAATCTGGAAAATTAAATTAAAATTAAAAGACTAACTCAAAATAATAGATAATATTAATGTGCAGAAAAATCGGAATTCAAGAATCTAAAGACTAGAGGTTACTTTTTCCCTATTATGTCTCCCTCCTATTTTATTTATTGAATTGTGTCTCACCCTAGATTTTTGAATGTAATAACTACCCCCTCTCAAGGTGTAATTAATTGTTCCTAATCGAACTTAAGGGAATCAATTGGACAATCTCTCAACCTGCCCAATGACTCAACCTATTCAATTAGTTATTATACTATCTTATGGGTGATCAAATAACTAGTCGAGACCTCTCTTCTAACTATTCAATTAACGTGATAATTGTAATTCTATAGGTCGCCAACTCTCGTTGTACAATCCTACACAAATTTATTTTGCTCACTCTCTCAATTTGTTGCAAGATAATAGTTTAAATCAACAATTATCAAAGACAACTTCATTCAATTCAACAAAATATGAGTTTTGACAAAATAGTTCAAAAGCAATCCCTAAAACTAAATCAGCATAATATGATCTCCATAACATCATCAATATTCAAATAAATCATTTTATAAAGAATAGAAGAAGTAAAATTGACAGAAAATTGAATAACAAGACTCCTTCTCTTCTTTGCCAAAATCTGAAAATTTCGGTGTTGATGTGTTATTTTACCTAATCTTGATGATGATCTTTGATTTCAATCGTTCCCCAAGGCTCCAAACATATGTTCTTCACTCAAAAGATGGTCTTGCTACAGAAGAATTTCGTCCTCTCTCAAGATGGAGACCTAATGATGCTTAAATAGTCCAAAAACCCTAAGTTTAATGAAGCCCCGCATATTGTCTCGAATTATGATTCCTACGATCGTGGGAATTGGTCACAAATGCACTCCTCTTTTCTTCTCCTCTTGATTTCTAGCTCAATTTTCAAGTTGCTCCATTGTCCTTCCTACACAACAAATAGTCAATTCTTACCTTAAATTAACATCAAACACAAAAGAACAACAATGGAAATCAAACTAAGCAAAACTATACAAAATGAATCCTAAACTATAACAAAAATCAACAAGTATACAAGAAAACATATGCCAATTACATAGAAAAACATAGACTAATGCACACCTATCAACATCCCCATACTTGAATCTTTGCTTGTCCTCAAACAAAATAAATACAACCACTCAATTATATCGTTTCATCTTCACAAAAATCAAAGAATACAATCCCTCAAATTCAGGTCAACTCAAATATCAAGTTAGTACACATATCATGACTACTTTTTCATTGATGTACATAAGCAAACTCAATAATTGACACCATCACTCAAAGATAAGTAAAGATGCAAAATAAATTTTCCTCATGATTTTCGCTCATTTCTCTCAAGTGTTTAATGGTTAGTGTTTTGCTCAAACTTATTATAAGAAACTACACTACTATAAGCTTACTAATACATCAATTCTCCTCTACAATGATTGCATGCATAAATATATCAAAAGGACTTGTTTAAGGTTGTAATATGGTAAAGGTTAAGGTGGGTAAAGAGGGAAAAAGGGTTAAGCACAAGCATTAGTAAAGTAAAAAGTAGATAAGATTGGGATAATCAAAACTTACTTTGAGATATACAAATGAAACTAATACTCTGCACTTATTTATGCTACTCAATTGTTCTTCCTTTTTCTCATTTTTCTTTCTTTTTCTTCATACATGGAAGAGCTATGACTCGAAATAGCACTATGTACAATGTAACTCATAAGCAGAAGTATACTGTAAGGCCCCAAAATATGTCCTAGTGGAAATGATACATGTTCATGAAAGTATATGTGAGATAGAAGTTAAAAATTATGCTATGATTCGAATGTGAAAGGCCTATGACTTAAATTATGGTTTAATGAAACATATTTAGAGAATTGGAATTTATTTGTCATCATTAGAGAATTAAGGTATTAATCTTGGGCCTGGGTCTTGGAATATATGTCATGGATGCTTTACATAAGGTTTGGGTGAAGATTTAGTAAAAAGAAGGCTTGAAAGTACTTAAAAACTCAAGGTTGAAGTGATTTTTGCAAGACCAGTGTGTCACCCTCGTGCACAAGCACGAGGGTGACATCCAGTGTGACTTCTAATGTGACACTCAAACTTGTAAGTATCATATTTTTTGATTTCAATGTCTAAAAATTACAAACTTTATACCGTTAGAAATCTAAGAGGATAAATTACAACTTTGTCAAATTCGGCGTAAATCAATATAGTGTATGGTTTATACGTGGTTAATTGTTTGGTGACATCTAAGTGTGACACTTAAACTTGTAAGTGTCATATATTTTGATTCCAATGTCCAAAAACTACAAACCTTATACCATTTGAAAGTTAGGAGGATAAGATAAAACTTTTATGAAGACAACTCTATCAAATTAGGACTAAATCAATACAATTTATTGATGGTTAATATGGGGACTAATTTTTGGTGACAAATGACAGCTCCTAATTGGGACAAGTGTAAAACATGCAAGAAGACACATGTTGTTACCATTTGGTGACACCTAGCATTGGGGAGAAGACAAGTTTTTTGCTGGCTTTTTCTGTTTTGTTGAGTTCTTCTTCGACTTGTTCTCACACAACCCAAACCTCATCTCTCACTCATACCTCCTGGATTTTTTTCTTGCATTTTTGGGTCATCTTCTTCACTTGACGAAATTGCATGCTACCACATTAAGGAAGCTAGATCCTGCCATTGTTCTGTATTGTAGTCCTCTTGGTCTTCTTAATATTGGAGTTGTAATTTTTTCCTGAAAGGCTAGAGTGGCTTGCTCATTGAAGGAGGAAATTGTGTTAAAGAAGGTATGAGAATACTAATCTTGATTGCATGTTATCCTATGAAGTATTTGATGCTTGATTTGATAGAATGTGTAATAATTTGTTGATTCATTGAGTTCTGGACATGAAATAGATGTGTAATTGAGCCATGAATAAGGTGGAATTGTGGTAAAAAGGATAAATGTTGGAGTAAGAGTGTTGATAGTATAAGATGTGAATGAATTGTAATGGTTTCACTGGACATATTTCACTAAATAGTTGTTGGTTTTTAGGTTATAACTTGACCTATAGTTATCCAAATGGGGTGATTTTCATTGTGGATTAAAATACACTCATATTCCTACAACTTTCATTAAGGAATGTAATTTTGGTTCTATTCTGAAGGATGATGAAATTTGGCCTAAAGTTGAAATTAGGATTCTGTCATTGTTTGGGAATAATATACTGTATTTTGGGTATAACATGTAGAATACTAAACCAAACTGTATGATTTTGTGTCATTAGAAACTTAAGACATATAGAAATAATTTTCTAGAAGAAAGTATTACAGAAATACATCTTTTTCTTGATCTTATTGCTTATACAAAGTTGACCTGAATGAGATACTTTTAGCAAAAGCTGGAATAGTGAATGAGTGTGTGAATAATGAATGAGTGTATAAATTTTGGAACTTTTGAAGTACAATTGATGTTTACATCAATTTAGTAAGGAAATATACCTGAGAATTTGTTATGAACATGCATCATACATATTCAGTATTCATAAATGAATGCTTAATCTTGCACAATAGTGATTTGTATATGTGTTAAATGTTATAGAGGAACGCATAGAGCGATCACTTCTAGATATTGCCGGGACTTCGAGGCAATAAGTAATAAGGAAGCTTTTATGAGTAATCTTATATGGTCACATCTTACTTTGTTCTGCTTGTTGATTTATGCTGATTATGTTGGAATTTCATACAATGATTGTTCGAGGCGTTTGATGCATGATTGTATCATTGGAAGTTCTACTTGCATTTGAATATGATTGACTACTTGCTTTGCACATGAAATGTCTGAAATGACGTTGTTTTGTTTTAAAACTGTTGAGTCCTAGTTGTGGGTAAATAGACATGCCTAGAAGGGTCTGCAGCTGCTCCTGTGATACTTCGGTGTCGAGACTTCAGTCTTCCTATATGAGTCCCGTTATCCTCTTCTGTAAATGGCTTAGCAGTCATCTGATTTGGTGTTATGATATATGTTTGATTCTAACACAAACAAAATTTTATTATGATTTTGAAGGGTTTATACCCTCTTTTGATATTCATCTCTGTTAACTATAAAATATGTTTTGAAATGCATTATGTCTGTTTTATTGTTAAACTAATATGTTAATGCATGCTTATGCTATTACATGATTCAGTATGATGAGTTATCACTTTATATATAGATTAGTTATTATTTATTAAGCTATATGGTTAGCACAGTGGATTTGCCCCATGTAGGTTCAGATAGAAGAGTTTAAAGATTGGTACAAGGACAACCACAGTGGCCAAAATAGCTAGTGTTTTTGTTTATGGAAAAATGTATATTGGTGTTTGGTTTAAATTGTATTTCATTGTAAAGAGACTTTGTAATTTGTGTTTTGTTTACTGGTTTGTAATAACCTTAATATGGGTTGACTTTTGTATGTATGGCATGTTTTGGGATTTTACAACAATATGTTTGATATGTTTTGATTCTACAAAAGTTCTAAATGGATCATAATATATGTTACTCGAGTTTCAGAAATGTCTGTAAAGGATTATGTTTAACATGTGTAAGTTCGTTATTTGTTTCTGTTTGTGAGTCTGATTTGGCACTCATATATCCTCCCAGGGGGTTATAGGGGAGTCACACCTTTTTGGTATCAGAGCATGCTTTACGCGATTCTGGTTTAACCAGCGGTTAACTATTGCTTCTATCTGAGTTTACCAGTTGTGTGTTTAGCCTAATGCGATGTCCCATATTTTATCTATAGAATTAACAATGGAAGGATCTCGCGATGCTGTTGACGAAGTTACTGAGAACAATCAGCTGGAGCAAACTTGTCCAGTAATATCTGGACCCTCTGGGGTCAATCGAGGTGAATCTGAAGTGCCACCTCCTCCTCCAGCTCGTGGAAAGGCTTTGATTAAGTTGTCCTAGGATATGATGATATTGTTGCATCGTATGACTGCACCCAAGGCTCCAATTGATCAGTTACGGAAGTATGGAGCGGAGGAATTTACTGGGACATCTCTTGTAACATCCCATTTCCATATAAAGGGTTAAACCATAGAAATTGGTACACGGAAGATCAATCGGAGAAATTAGGAAAACACATATCATGCTCATATATTATATAATATACATATACATGTGAATAGTGATTTTTGCACATGAAAAATGACTGTACATGCATTCATGATATTTCCCAGTATATAGTGAATAAATGTGATTTGTTATGAAAAATGTGATTTGGTTGTGTAAAAATTTAATTTGAGAGGGTTATAGTAGTTTTCTGATGTTTAGAAGATTTTAGAAAATTTTCAAAAAATTTTCGGGGTCGTTTCCGGACTAGGAAAACTGCCAAGTGGCAGAATAAGAGTTTACCGGTAGTGGAAATGACTGTCCAATAGCACTGGAAACTTAGACATATGAAATTAAGAATTTTTGAATTGAGCCATTAGAATTTTGAAGAAAAATTGGAATTGAATTTGGAAGGAAATTAAGTGAGGGAATGAGAGGTTGACATGTGGCAAGTGACATGTGTCA
>JANQBM010000004.1:4645855-4672639 GCA_025594535.1 Erythroxylum domingense | reverse complement strand
CAAAACTCACTATTCACAACTGCATGAGCATGAGATGTGGTAATTTACCACACCTGGACCCGTTTCTCTGGTCCGACTCGTTCTCTGGAAACGGGATGTTACAAGTGGGGTGTTACATCTCTGGAGGAATCTGAGAGAGATGAATTTTGGATAGAGAAGGTGAAGAGGGCGTTGGATGAGATCAGTTTTTCAGCAGAGCAGATGGTGCAATGTGCTGTCTCCCTTCTGCAGGGAGCAACTTATGAATGGTGGAAGTTCGTTCTGAGGAGTCCTCAGCTACCGATGCCTCTGACTTGGAATTTCTTTACTAAAGAACTCCAAGTAAAATATATTATGAAGGCTTACAGAAAGGATAAGTGGAGGCAATTTTTGAGTTTGAAACAAAGAAACTTATCGGTTGCTAAGTATGATCGGGAGTTCAACCGACTCAGTAAGTATGCCCCTGAATTTATACTTTCTGAAGAGTTCTGATGTCATCAGTTCAATAATGGATTACATGATTCCATCAAGGAGCATTTGGCAGCATTTACTTTGTTGCAGCAAGTGACTTACCATCAGCTGGTATAGGCTACATTGAAAATTAAGAGGCAAGAAATGGTTAGGAGAGAAATAAGTCAACGGAGGGGTTTTGTTAGAGGAGGTCAATCCTCGGGTAAACGAAGTCGGGAAGGTACTTCCCTTACACCGGAAGTTGCTCAGGGATCTGTGACTCAGGGAAGATGACAAAACTTTCCCACATCGGCTGTCTCTGGTAAGGGTTCCTTTGGGGGCCAAGGTTCTGGTGCCCCAGAGTGCCCTCATTGCTCTGTTCATCATTGGGGTGTCTATTGGGGAGCTACAGGTGCATGTTTCCACTGTGGCAATACTGAGCATATGATAGCAAATTGTCCTCTGAGACAGTCTAAGATACCACAAGCCAGTAGAGAGGTCTCCCATGCATCTGCTGGGAATAAAGGATGAGGTAGAGGTCGAGGAGGATATAATCAGAACAGGACTAATCTGAGTTCCCACTCAGAAATTGTAAATCAACTAGCTGTGCGTTCTGTTTCGGCTCAAGCTTATGTACTAAAAGCTCGTGAGGATCAGGATGCACCAGATGTTATTGTTGGTATTGTTTCTCTCTTTAATTCTAAAATGCATGTATTGATTGACCCTGGATCTATTCATTCGTATATCCGTGTTGGAGAAATGTTTGATATGGAGGTGCCTATAGATCAGTTAGAGTATGACATGCATGTGACCAGTCCTCTGGGTAGTAGTGTGTTGATTAATCAGGTGTATAGGAACTGTCCTATTATGATCCAAGGAAATAATTTTGTAGCAGATCTGATTAGATTACCTTTTCATGAATTTGATTTGATTCTAGGTATGGATTGGTTGTCTAAGCATCGGGCAGTAATTGATTGTAATACTAAGATAATTATGTTTAGGAGACTCGATTAGTCTGAGATAGTATTGCATGGCGTTCGCACTAGTTCTTTAACTAATGTGGTATCTGCTATGCAAGCTCGAAAGCTTCTCAGGAAGGGATGCGAAGCATATTTAGATTTTTTAATTGATTCTAAGGAGGTTGGTAAATTGCTAGATATTCCGATGGTGAATGAGTTTCCAGATGTGTTTCCGGAGGAATTGTCTGGACTCTCTCCTGAAAGGAATGTGCAGTTATCTATTGAAGTTATACCTGGCATTGCTCCTACATCTAGAGCACCGTACAGAATGGCTCCTATTAAACTGAAAGAATTGAAGGTACAGTTACAAGAGATTTTGGATAAAGGGTTTATTCAACCCAGTGTGTTACCATGGGGAGCACCAGTGTTATTTGTTAAGAAGAAGGATCGCACACTATGGATGTGCATCGATTATAGACAATTGAATAGAGTCACAGCGAAGAATAAGTATCCATTGCCAAAGATTGAAGACTTATTTGATCAGTTGAAAGATGCAGGAGTGTTTTCAAAGATAGATCTGCGATCAGGGTACTATTAACTTCGAGGTAAAGGATGTGGATGTACCAAAGACTGCATTTAAGACCCGTTATAGACATTATGAATTCCTAGTAATGCCATTCGGGTTAACTAATGCTCTAACAGCATTTATGAATCTAATGAATAGAGTGTTCAAACCTTATCTGGATTAGTTTGTTGTGATGTTTATAGATGATATCCTGATTTATTCTAAGAATGAACAGGACCATACTGAACGTCTCCTAATTGTATTACAGACCCTGCGAGAAAAACAGTGGTATGCTAAGCTGAGTAAGTGTGATTTCTGGCTTCAGGAGATATCATTTCTAGGGCATGTTGTCTCTTCTGAGGGAATTAGAGTTGATCCTAGTAAGATAGAAGCGATTGTTAATTGGAAGACACCAAAAAATGTGACTGAACTGAAGTAAGAAGTTTTCTTGGTCTAGCTGGTTATTACTATCAGTTTGTTAAGGGGTTCTCAGTAATAGCATCCCCTTTAACTAAACTATTACAGAAAGGAGTGAAGTACGAATGGTCTGATAGATGTCAGAGTAGTTTTGACCAACTGAAAATTATACTTATCGAGGAGTATGTTTTCTTTAGTGATGCATCTGGAACTGATTTAGGTTGTGTTTTGATGCAGGAAGGAAAGGTATTGCTTATGCCTCTAGGCAACTAAAAACTCAAAAAAATCATGAATAAAATTATCATACTCATGATTTGGAACTTGCAGCAATAGTGTTTGCCTTAAAAATCTGGCGACACTACCTATATGGTGAAAGGTGTAGAATTTTCACGGATCATAAGAGTCTAAAGTATTTGCTTAGCCAGAAAGAATTCAATCTGAGACAACGGCGTTGGTTGGAATTGTTCAAGGACTATGATTGTATTGTGGATTATCATTCGAGTAAGGCTAATATTGTGGTAGATGCCTTGAGTTGGAAGACCATTTCAGCATTATCACTTAAGCAGAGTGAATGGGAATTTGTATCTGATGGAGTTTTAATAGCTTAGTTGAAAGCAAGGCCTATCTTAAGACAAGAAATTTGTGATGCTCAGAGAGCTGATGATAAGTTACAAAAACTTATCTTGGCTACTCAGGAAGGTAATCAGTTTGACTTTTCTGTGAAAGGAGATGGTGAATTGAATTATAAAGATCGGTTATATGTGCCAGCTAATGATGAACAGAAGAAAAAGTTATTATTTGAGGCTCATAATACAATCTTTACTATACATCCTGAGCGAAACAAGACATATCAGGATCTGAAGTAGTATTATTGGTGTTCAGGTATGAAACTGGGTGTTGTGGATTATGTAGCAAAATGTCTAACATGCCAGCAGGTTAAAGCTGAGCACCAGGTTCCATCATGTTTGTTACATCCTATTTCTATTCCTTAGAAATGGAATAACATTACCATGGATTTTGTCACTGGACTTCCTCTCACTCAAAGGAAGCATAATGCGGTATAGGTGATTTTGGATAAGTTTACCAAATCCACTCATTTTTTTCTACTTCGTCCTGACTATTCTTTGGATAGACTCACAAATTTATATGTGAATAAGATAGTGAGATTACATGGAGTACCGTTGTCGATCATTTCTTATCGTGATCCTCGATTTACTTCAAGATTCTGGAAAAGTTTACGGAAAACCTTAGATACTCAAGTTAAGTTTAGTACTACTTTCCATCCCCAAATAGATGGACAATCTAAACGAGTTATGCATATATTGGAAGATATGTTGCGGGGTTATGTGTTAGAGTTTCCTAGTAGTTAGGATAATTATCTAACTCTGATAGAGTTTGCTTACAACAACAGTTATCAAATGAGCATTGGCATGGTGCCTTATGAAGCGTTATATGGTAGCAAGTATAAAACTCCTGTATATTGGATCGAATTGAATGAAAACAAGATTATCGGGCCTGAAATTGTGAAAGATACTGAAGAAAAAGTTCAAGTTATCCAATAAAGATTGAAAGCTACCAATGATGCTTGATTTGATAGAATGTGTATTGATTTATTGATGCATTGAGTTCTGGACATGAAATGGATGTGTAATTGAGGCATGACTAAGGTAGAATTGTGGTAAAAAGGATAAATGTTGGAGTGAGAGTGTTGATAGTGTAAGATGTGAATGAATTGTACTGGTTTCACTGGACAGATTTCACTGAATAGTCGTCAGTTTTTAGGCTATAACTTGACCTGTAGTTATGAAAATGGGTTGATTTTTAATATGGATTAAATTACACTCATATGCCTACAACTTTTATTAAGGAATGTAATTTTTTTTCTATCTTGAAGGATGATGAAATTTGGCCTAAAGTTGAAATTAGGATTCTGTCATTGTTTGGGAATAGTATACTGTATTTTGGGTATAACTTGAAGAATACTAAACCAAACTGTAAGATTTTGGTGTCCTTAGAAACTTAAGATATTGAGAAACAATTGTTCAGAAGAAAGTATTATAGAAATACATCATTTTCTTGATCTTATTGATTATACAAAGTTGAACCGAATGGGATACTTTCAGCAAAAGCTGGAATAGTGAATGAGTGTGTGAATAATGAATGAGTGTATGAATTTTGGAACTTTTGAAGTACAATTGATGTTTACATCAGTTTAGTAAGAAAACATACCTGAGAATTTGTCATGAACATGCATCATACGCATTCAGTATACATAAATGAATGCTTAATCATGCACAATAGTGATTTGTATATGTGTCAAATGTCATAGAGGAACGCATAGAGTGACCACTTCCAGATATTGCCGGGACTTCGAGGCAATAAGCAACAAGGAAGCTTTTGTGAGTAATCTTAGATGGTCACACCTTACTTTGTTTTGCTTGTTGAATTTGATTTATGCTGATTGAGTTGGAATTCCGAACAATGATTGTCCGAGGCATTTGATGCTTGTTTATATCAATGGAAATGCTACTTGCATGTGAATATGATTGACTACTTGCTTTGCATATGAAATGTCTAAAATTACTTTATTTTGTTTTAAAACTGTTGATTCCTAGTTATGGGTAAATAGGCATGCCTAGAAGGGTCTGCAGCTGCTCCTGTGACACTTCAGTGTCGAGACTTCGGTCTCTCCTGTATGAGTCCCATTACCCGCTTCTGTAAATGGCTTAGCAGTCATCTGATTTGGTGTTATGATATATGTTTGATTCTAACGTAAACAAAATTTTATTAAGATTTTGAAGAGTTTATACTCTCTTTTGATATTTAGCTTTGTTAACTATAAAATCTATTCTGAAATGCATTATGTCTGTTTTATTGTTAAACCAATTTGTTAATGCATGCTTATGCTATTATATGATTCAGTATGATAAGTTATCACTTTATATATAGATTAGTTATTATTTATTAAGCTATATGCTTAGCACGGTGGATTTTCCCCTTGTAGGTTCAGATGGAAGAGTTTAAAGATTGGGACAAGGACAATCGTAGTGGCCAAAGTAGCTAGTGTTTTTGTTTCTGGAAAAATGTATATTTATGTTTGGTTTAAGTTGTATTTCATTGTAAAGAGACTTTGTAATTTGTGTTTTGTTTACTGGTTTGTAATAACCTTAATATGGGTTGACTTTTGTATGTATGGAATATTTTGGGATTTTACAACAATATGTTTGATATGTTTTGATTTTACAAAAGTTCTAAATGGATCATAATATGTGTTGTTTGAGTTTCAGAAATGCATGTAAGGGATTGTGTTTGACATGTGTAAGTTCGTTATTTGTTTCTGTTTGTGAGTCCGATGTGGCACTCCCGTATCCTCCCAGGGGGTATAGGGGCATCACATATACTCAACTCATCTCGGTAACAAAATTTTCACAACAATCCCAACTAATGTATTACCTAATATTAAAGTTTGTGAACGGTTAGGTTAATAAGGTTTAAAGTTTTAAAATGTCAGGTATTTTCAAGAATCAAAAGGTTAAGGCTCAAAGGGGGTAGTAAGGGATAATACAAAAGGTAGGTCATTTAAGCCAAAGGTTAAAACAAAAAACTACTCAAACTGATTCAAAGCAAGTTCTACAGGTAGTAACCTAAGTAAGTAACACTCAACAAAGAAATAGAATGACTATAAATCGAGTCATATGGTTCAATACTCACTTTGGCTCAAATGAAAACTCATTATGCATCGCTATACTACCTCATTGTTCCAAATGTCAATTTGTGACTAAGCTTATGTACTCAACTACTTTTCATCACTTTGTATCGTTCACCCTCTCCTCAAGTAGCCCAATCCTAGTTTAAGTTTGCATTCAATCTAATTTCGACTAGTAAGATAGAATTTCATAGAAATATTTATCAAAGTGATTCAAGTATGGTTCTATTGCTGACATAAAACATATATAATATGCCTAAACATGCATCCTATCTAGCAAAATACAAACAATGCAGTTACGAAAGTCAAAGTCACCTCTCCACACTTAAAGTTCACATTGTTCTCAATATGACAAGTTAACCACTAAGTAAAGGAAAATGACCTCAAACCAAACAAAAGAAGTTGAACACACAAATAACATGAAACTAAACAAAAAATGATAGCAAACCAAACAAAAGAAAATGACATGAAACCAAACAAAAGATGAAATTAAATAAAAACAAACAAGAGAAACAATAAAATTTAAAAAAAGAAAAGGGTAAGAAAAGTTATTTAGATGATGGTGGCGACAGTGTTGGTGACGAGCTTCAAAGTTGTTCCTCCGATAGAGATTGAGGAACCTTTTCTTCAAGGTGCGCTACTCTTTATGAACTTTCTGCATTTGGGTGCCGAGCTTGTTAATTTGGGATGTCATTTTTTGAGAATTGGTTGCCATCTGGTCGAGAATTTGTTAAAGTCGGTCGACCTCCACTGGTGCACACGGTTCCTTTCTCACTGTTTCTACCTCTAGCTCTGGCATTGCTCAGGATGTAGAGGGTCAGTTTGCAGCTGTACGCGTATCCCTCCTACTCCTTACTGTAGTGCGTGTCTAAGGATCTAAGAATTCTATAGAATGGAACTCCAAAATCTCATAACGTCTCAAATATGATATGTCAAACATATCGTGTAGAGTTGTACGCAAATTGTCCATATTAACATTATAAAACACACCCAAAGCACAAGCAATATGAGACATCCCAAAAAATGAACTCTGTTTATTAATAACACCCACTATTGATTGAAAAATCCTGTAAGGTGTGCTGATTTTAATTTTCGATCCATGCACCAAAAAAAATTTTCTTTTGCTGAGCATTTGTTGCTTTCTATTTTATTAAACACAGTCAAACATATAAATTTGTGTAAAAGTAGATGCTCAACACTTCGGATTAAAGAATTAGGTATGTTGCATGAGTCAAAATGTTCCTCACCAGTGAGAGTGTTCCAATAAGAATCAATATCAAAATCACCGTGATCATCTACAACTTTTGCATTCGATAAATTGAAAATTTCACGCATAACAGGATAATCAAGTTTAAAAACATTTTGCCTAACCTAAACAAAACATATCCATTTTTGGGTTATGCCGGACTATTGTGAAGAACTCTAAGTTTATAGTAAAATAAATAGGTACATCGTATCAAATAAACCTACTCCACCCTATGTTTGCAGCTAATTACTCAAGTTGTCGTCTCACTCCTATGTTCTCTAGCAATTCAAAATCAAAATACTTGGGAGTGACTATTTGTCTATTTCTAAGGTCACAGAAATGCGTACCTTCTTCTTTCGAGTAAATCAGGAAGGGAGAGCAGCAAATCGCACTTGCCTTCCCCAGAAACCTCACGGCATAATTCATCGGTTGGATTAGTTGGTCTTTGAACCATCCTCATCCTTGGTGCCATTGTAAAAGGAAAATTTGTAAAAAATGAAAGAAAAAGAGTGAAGTTCGAATTTTAAAGAGAGAGAGAGAGCAAAATCTTACCCAAATTCTTGTGTTTTTGAATGATTAATGCATGAAAAGATGAAATGATTTTAAGAATTATGAAAGAGTTGAAGAAAATACTAAGAATCTAGAGAAAAATTAAAGATTTTAGATAGTGGGAGGAGAAAAATTTGTAGGTTAGAGAGAGAAGGTAAAGTTTGAAAGTGGGTCAAAAAAAAAGTTTCCCTCTCGGATGGATCGTGGGAATTCCCACAATTCCCACGATCGTGGGATTACTCTCCAGAAAGTGAAGAAGGTAAAGTTTGAAAGTGGGTCAAAAAAAAGTTTCCCTCTCGGATGGATCGTGGGAATTCCCACAATTCCCACGATTGTGGGATTACTCTCCAGAAACTTTCTGGAGAGCTTTCCCACGCTCGTGGGAATCTCCACAATTCCCACAAACGTGGGGTTTCTCTCCAGAAACTTTCTGGAGAGATTTCCCATGATCGTGGGAATCAATCCAATTCCCATGATCGTGGAAAAAGGTGATCCTCACAATTTCAAACATTCTTCCAAGCTCAATTTGACTTCTCCATGATCCCACAACCTACAAACATTTCAAATTAATATCAACAATAAGAATTTTGAAAAGAAAACAAATTGAAATTCTAACAAAAACCATAATAACATCAATCAAACTCAATTCAAACATTATTATAATTAAAGAAATTTAACTATCAAATAGACAAAGACAATCAAAGGAAAATAATCATCCATGGGTTGCCTCCTATACAGCGCTTCTTTAACATATGTAGCTTGACTCTCCTCTATGCTCATGGCAGCTTAAATGAATGACACGGCAGGAGTGCAGAAACTGATCTCAAACTTTATAGATGAGCTACCCTAGTATAAACTTCACCATCCTTGTTGTTTTCCTTCCTACGCCTTCTCCTGTGCGATAGTTTCTTCTTACATGCATTCTTAGGGTTCTCAACATCTTCCCATCCACCTTGGGGTTCAAGTTCTTTGATGTCTATTGGGGTTGAAGGAGCACGATAATTTTTCTTCAATACCTTGAATGTTAATTGCTCCTTGCCTACTCTCAGTATCAGTTCACCCCATTATCATCAATAATTAAACGAGCATTAGCCAGAAATGGTCGCCCTAGCACCATCAGAGTTTTCTCGTCTTCTCTAATATCCGCTATGTAGAAGTCCATAGGAAAGAAGAATTTTTCAATCCGTATTTGCATATTCTTAATGATTCTCTTCAGCAAGTGCACCGTTCTGTTGGTTGTCTTCACCAATGTTTTAGTAGGCTCTGGCTCTCCTAAACCTAGCTTTTGAATGAATGAGTAGGTCATCATATTGATGCCAGGTCTTAAGTCTGTAAATGCCCTATCTATCTAAGCTCCATAAATATTGCACGGAATAAAGAAATCCCCTGGGTCTTATTTCTTTAGTGCAATCAGTAAGTTTCCTTTTGATATGTGTTCTTCAACCTCTTTTTTCACCGATCCCTTCAACGTGAGTTTTGTTCGCAGTTGATTGGTTATATCCGACATCTCACTTAACTTACCCTTCTTAGAATTCTTCATTGCTCCGCCTGAAGATGACTTCCGCTGGGCAAAAATCTTACGTGGAAGTCCAAGTTGAAGCTCCTTGTTCGGCTCTCTTACTAGTTCACTTGAAAAGACTTCCATAACAATTTGTCATGTTCTCTTAGCTTTGGTTTACTCCTCATTCACACTATCCTTTTTCTCTATCCGAATAATGGCCATGAGTCTTTCTTTCGGATTAATTTCAGTGTTGCTCGGTAGGCTACTTGCATTTCGAGAAGATAATGCATTAGCGAGTTGCCTTACCTGAACCTCTAGATTATGGATGGGAGAGGAGTGATTCTTCAGAATTTGGTCGAATTTTGCTTCCATCCTTTTCTGATTTTCCTCCTAGCTTGCATGCATCCTTTTCTGATTCTCCTCTTGAGCTGCCAGTTTAGACCCTAAGACTTCCATCATCTTATCCATTTTGCTTTCCATCGCTCCGATCCGATCTTGATGAAATCTTGGTGGTCCTTGTGGTCTTTACTGGCCACTTGTATTGTTATTACTCCAAGAAAAATTTGGATAGTTTCGCCACCCTAGATTATAGGTATTAGAATAAGGGTTATTACCTTTCTGTGGCTAGCCCAGATAACTTACTTGTTCAGTACTAACGGCTCCCAATAGAAAACACTCTGTGAAGTCATGGTTGCTCTGCCCATACAACTCACACTGAACTTGTATCGCCTTAGTTGTTGAGGAAGATGCTCCTTGCATATTGTTTAGCTGCTTCATAAGAGTCATGATCTGAGTCTACATAGAAGTAACAGAGTCAATAGGTATCACACCTTTTTGTTCCTTCTATCCCTGTCTGCTTCTCTAGCTCAACCACATAAAGCTGTTGCTTGCTAACTCCTCTAACAAATCATGAGCCATTTCCATTGCTTTCCTCCTTAATGAACGTCCTGCCACTGCATTGATAGTTCCTTTAGTGCTTGGATTTACTCCATTGTAGAACGTCTGAAGCAGGAACTCTCTTAGCAGGTTGTGATGAGGACAGTTTCTTTGAAGTTCTTTAAATCTCTCCCAAGCTTTGTAAAGAGACTCCCCGTCGTTTTGCTGGAAATTTGTTAACTTTTTGATAATCCTCATTGTCTTTGTCAATGAGAAATACTTGGTGAGGAATGCTTGGGCAAGTTGCTCCCAAGTCGTAATATAGCCTGAATTCAATGAATTGTACCACGTTTTAGCCCGATCCTTCAACGTAAACAAAAATAGTCTCAGCTTCACCGCATCATTGGACATTTCGTTGAACCAAAACGTGTCACATATCTCCAAGAAATTTGTGATGTGGGCATTCTAATCCTCATTGGATAGCCTGTAGAACTACACACTGTTTTGTAGAATGTTGAGCAGCGCCGACTTTATCTCAAAATTATTTGTTTGGACCACCGGTCTCGCCACTCCTTGAGGACTAAAACCTAGCCTCATGAAATCCATCAAGGTCCTCTCCAGTCCTCCTTGCTTTCCTTCTCTAGCCATATCTTGTTGTAAAAATTTAAGATGTTTTTCCCTTCTTAACTCTCTTTCATTCCTCTTGATGTTGGAAAATTTGTCTTCACTCACTTCTTTCGTTCTTCGTGTGCTCCTTGTGTTCATGCACCTGTAATTACACAAGGAAAAGTATTAAAAACTCTTAAATCAAAGTAATCTAAATTAAACAAGATGATAAACAATCAATCCCCGACAATGATGCCAAAAGCTTGTTGATAGTAAAACCTATCTACTTGTTTTACACTCAAAAAGTACAAGTGAACAGGTCGTGACTTATAACTTAAAAGAGTGGATATCGATCTCATAGGGATTGACACCCAGACACCACTTAATTTAGATAAAACTTTCTTGAAGAAACAAAATTGTTAAAAGTAAATAATTTGAAAAATTAAATTAAAATTAAAAGACTAACTTAAAATAATAGACAATACCAATATGCAAAAAAATCGGAATTCAAGAATCTAAAAACTAGAGATTGCTTTTTCCCCTATTATGTTTCCCTCCTATTTTATTGATTGAATTGTGTCTCACCTTAGATTTTCGAACGTAATAACTACCCTCTTTCAAGGTGTAATTAATTGTTCCTAATCGAATTTAAAGGAATCAATTGACGATCTCTCAACCTACCCAATGACTCAACTTATTTAACTAGTTATTAAACCATCTTATGGGTTATCAATTGACTAACCGAGATCTCTCTTCTAACTATTCAATTAATGTGATAATTGTAACTCCATAGGTCACTAACTCTCGTTGTACAATCCTACACAAATTTATCTTACTCACTCTCTCGATTTGCTACAAGATAACAATTTAAATCAACAATTATCAAAGACAACTTCATTCAATTCAACAAAATAGGAGTTTTGACAAAATAATTCAAAAGCAATCCCTAAAACTAAATCAACCTAACATGGTCTTCATAACATCATCAACATTCAAATAAACCATTTTACAAAGAATAAAAGAAGTAAAATTGACAGAAAATTGAATAACAAGACTCCTTTTCTTCTTTGCCAAAATCTGGAAATTTCAGTGTTGATGTGCTATTTTGCTCAATCTTGATGATGATCCTTGATTTCAATCCTTCCCTAAGGCTCCAAACATATGTTCTTCACTTCAAAGATGGTCTTTCTATAGAAGGGTTTCATCCTCTCTCAAGACGGAGGCTTAATGATGCTCAAATAGTCCAAAAATCCCAAGTTTAATAAAGTCTTGCATATTGTCTCAGATTATGGTTCCCACGATCGTAGGAATTGGTCACAGATACACTCCTCTTTTCTTCTCCTCTTGATTTCTAGCTCAATCTCCAAGTTGCTCCATCTTCCTTCCAACACAACAAATAGTCAATTCTTACCCTAAATTAACATCAAATATAAAAGAACAACAATGGAAATCAAAATAAGAAAAACTATATAAAATGAATCCTAAACTATAAAAAAAATCAACAAGTATGTAAGAAAACACATGCCAATTATATAGAAAAACATAGACTAATGCACACTATGATCTCAAAGCACATGATTAGTATCCAAGATATCCTTGAGTACCTCAAGTCTAAGGATATTTGCACCATTGCTATGATGAGATTAATCATTGACATTCGATAGATCATCCATATGATAATCTCATAGCGGGTCATCCGATGTGCTTACTATTCTTAGTAAGCATCCACATGTTAACTCTAAATAACTCATGTTTACAGTTTGTGAGATCCACTGCTTGATCAAATCAAAGAGTATAACATGTGTTAGATTGTCTAGATTAATAATGTCCTGTCTTATTAATCCTATGACTATGAATTATTTAGATACTAACATAATTGCACATGATAGGAATCTTGTAACAAATTTGATATATATTGAAAGTTATATCACATATGCTACAGACTCATAGGTTCTTATATAGAGCTATGGTACATAGTTTTGGTAGTCTTCTTAATTTAGGAAGACTCCCTATTTGGAAATATCCCTAATATAACTAGATATTACAGCTAAGGATAATCTCTAAGAATAATCCCTTAATTAAGGGACTATTTATTATTACGAGATTATCTATACTCCCCCTCAAGTTGGTGCAAAGATATCTATCATGCTCAACTTGCTAATTTGCTCTTCAAATGGGTGTCTGAACAGCCCCTTTGTGAAGACATATGCTCTCTGTTCTTTAGTAGGAACAAATGGAATACACATGCTTCCATCTTCCATTTTTTCCTTGATAAAGTACTTATCAACCTTTATATGTTTTGTCCTTTGGTAAAGTACTAGATTGTGTGCAATATTAGTGGCAGCCTTATTTGTCACAATAAATCTTCATGGGAGGCTTAACTTCCAAATGTAACTCAGTCATAACTCTTTAGAGCCATAAAACTTCACACACTCCCTGGGCCATAGCGCTGTACTCAGCTTCTACACTACTCCTAGCTACTACATTTGCTTTTTGCTTCTCCACGTTACCATATTCTCCCATAGATAGGTGCAGTAGCCTGATGTTGATCTTCTGTCAGTAATTGAGCCAACATAGTCTGCATCTGTATAGATTTCTATGCTTCTTTCTTCTCAAAAAACAATCCCTTACCAAGACATCCCTGTAGACATTTCAAAATTCTGATAACAGCCTCCAAGTGTTCTTCATATAGTCAGTGCATAAATTGGCTTACTAAGCTCACTGCAAATGCTATATCTGGCCTAGTGTGAGATAAGTAAATTAGTTTCCCAACGAACCTCCAGTACCTTTCCTTGTTTACTAGAACACCATTTTCTGGCTGTCCAAGTTTCTTTCCTGATTCCACTAGTGTATCACAGGGTTTATAGCCACTCAGACCTGTCTCTTTTAATAAATTCAAAGTGTACTTTCTTTAAGTCACCACAATTCCCTTCTTGGATCGAGTTACTTCCATACCAAGAAAATATCTAAATTGCCCCAATTTTTTACTTCAAATTCCTTCCCGAGCTGAGTTTGTAACTTCTCTATCTCCACAAGATTGTTCCCAGTAATTATGATATCATCCACATACACTATTAGGACAGTAATTTTATGTTCCCCATTCCTTTTAGTAAACAAGATATGATCTGATTGGCCTTGGGAATACCCTTGACTTATTACAAATTTGGTGAATATGTCAAACTAGGCTCTTGGGGACTGTTTTAGTCCATACAGGGACCTTCTAAGTTTGCACACCTTTTCACCAAAGCTTTTCTTAAACCTAGGAGGTGGCTCTATTTACACTTCCTCTTCTAAATTACCATTCAAGAAAGCATTTTTTACATCTAGTTGGATTAGAGGCCAATCTAAGCACACAGCCATTGATAACAGGACCTTGACAGTATTCAACTTTGCCATTGGAGAGAATGTCTCAGTATAGTCCACTTTAAATGTTTGAGTGTAACCCTTTGCCACCGACCTAGCTTTAAATCTTTCTATTTACCTATCTGCATTGTATTTAATGTTAAACATCCACCAGCATCCAACCAACTTTATTCCTCTTGGCAGATTTGTTCTCTTCCATGTGCCATTCTTTTCTAGGGCTTTTAACTCTTCCAAAACCACTTCCTTCCACTCAGGAACAACTAGAGCATCATGTATGTTTTTTGGAATTTCTGCACTGGTTAGTGTGGAAATAAAGGCAGAAAAAGTTGGAGATAAGTTTGCATTAGAGAAAAAGTTAGAAGTAGGGTATTATGTGCATGATCTTTTCCTTTTTCTTATCGCAATAGGAAGAAAAATATCACCAAGGAGATCATTTGAGTTACCTGGTTGGGTACTAGTAATTTCAGTCTCGGATTGTGAGATGTCAAGACTCAGATTCGACGATGATAATTAGGTTGTGTCAAAGATTACTTCCCTTACTCCCCTGCTATATACTACACAGTGAAGTGTTCTCTGCTTTTCACTTCCTGCCTCCTTCTCAACCTTGTCTTCTTCCTGATTTTCTTTTTCTTCCCCCTGACCAATAAACTTGTCTATTGCTGGTCTTTCTAGGTTTAATATCTCAGTTTTTTTCCACTAGATCTCTTATCTTTCTCGCGGAAATACTCCCTTTTAAGATGAGTGTGACTATCATAAGGTTTAACTTCAAAAAATGTAACATCCATAGAGGTAAAAAATTTCTGGGATGTTAGATCAAAACACTTATATCCCTTTTGGGTTCTAGAGTGTCCAGAAAAAATACATTTGATAGCTTTAAGATCTATTTTGGATTTCTTGGGATCATGGTTATATACAAACACAGTGCTTCCAAATATTTTCAAACTGACAGGTGGGTTCGGTTTTGTGTTAGGAAAGAAGGAAGAGAATATTTGTAATGGAGTTTGAAATTTTAAGGTTTTAAAGGGAAGTCTATTGATCAAAAAATTGGCAATGAGAATTACTTCTCCCCGTAGATATTTTGGGACATGTGTTTGAAAGTTGATTGCTCTAGCTACCTCTAAACGATGTTTGTTTTTGCATTTAGAAATTTCATTCCGCTTTGGGGTGTAATTGCAGGAGGTTTGGTGGATAATCCCTTTGCTATCTAGGAACTTTTTTAAGGCCAAGTTCACATACTCCTTCCCGTTATCACTTCTTAACATTCTAATCTTCTTTTGAAATTGAGTTTTAACCATGTTATAGAAGGACATTAATATGGCACAAATGTCCGATTTATCTCCCAAAAGAATCACCCATGTGACCCTATAACAATCATCAATGAAAGTGAGGAATCACCATTTTCCATTAGGTGTTTGAATTCTAGAGAGACCCTATAAATCACTGTGTATTAACACAAATGGCTTCGGACATCAATTGTTTTGAATGGGATAATGACTTCTATGAAGTTTAGCTAATTCACAACATTCACATTGAAAGCTAGTATTTTTATTGATAGATAAATGAGGTAATGCACACTTCAGGTATAGTAAACTAGGATGTCCTAACCTATAATGCCACATCATTATTTCTTCCTCCTTCTTGCTAACAGTAATGTGACAGCCACCTTCTTCCTGTTTTTTGCCTTCTTCTTGTAAGATATATAAATCTCCAGTAACCTTAGCAACCCCAATCATCCTTCCCGATTCCAAATCCTAAAACATACAATAAGTTGACCAAAAATTAGCTTTGCAATTCATATCTTTGGTTAGCTTGCTAACAGAAACAAGATTATACGAAAGATTGGGTATGTGAAGAATATTTTTTAGTGTTAAGGTGTTTGAAATAGGGACCGCCCCTTTTCGTGCTACTAAAGCTAGGGAACCATCTATAATTATTATTTTCTGGTTCCTTGCACATAGCGAGTAAGAGGAAAAAAATTTGGAGCTACCAATCATGTGATCGGTGGCTCCAGAGTCAATTATCTAAGAGTAGGAAGGTATAGAACAAACAAAGGCTTTTGGAAGGATTATACCTGATTGGACTATAGAATAAGAGGGTTTTTGGGTTTATACCTTATTAGACTACAGAACAAGAGGGTTTTTGGGTATTCTTAACTGGAAGGAATGTGTACAGATGATCAAGCTATTCCTTTATGAAAGGAAAGGTCCTAGTTGAGCTGGAAGCATCCTGTTCATGACTGGACTGGTTTCCATCTTGCAAAGCTTTCCCATCTCCTGCTCCACTAGCCCATTGTTTCTTCCAGTTTGCTGGTTTGCCATGTATCTTCTAGCAGGTATCTTTTGTATGCCACAGTTTTTTGCAAAAATCAAACCAATTTTTCTGCTTGTTTTTACCTTTCTCACCCTCACTGTCACTATTCTTTGAGATAAATGTTAAACCTTCATTTTGGAAGTCCATAGTGCCATTTTTTCCCAGCATGACACTTTTCCAAGCTTCCTCTCTTCTAAATTTAGAGAACACTTCTTGGATTGAGGGTAGTGGCCTTCACCCCAAAATCCGTCCCCTGACTTCATCCAATTCTGCCTTCAAGCTAGCAAGAAAAACAAACACTCGTCCCCTGTCAAATTTCTCTCTATATTGGGCTGCATCTTCTGGATCTTTCCACTTTGTTTCCTCAAATGGATCTAACTCCTACCATATTATAGTCATATCATTATAATATGCAGTCACGTCTTGTTCACCCTGCTGCATCTTCCACATTTTTTAATTGAGTTCAAACAGCTGAGCATAGTTTTCCAGGTCTGAGTATGTTTCTTTGACTGCTTCCCATACATCTTTGGCTATTGGGAGAAAAATACAGGGTCTTCCTACCCTTGGTTCCATGGAATTGATGAGTCAAGCTGTAACCATGGCATTCTCCAAGCACCACTAGTCGAAATTAGGGTCTTCTGACCTTGGATTTTGAATTGCTCCTGTTATGTACCCTATCTTTCCTTTTCCAGTAATCACGAGACAGGCTTATTGGGACCATTCTAGGTAGTTTCTTTCATTCAGCTTCCAGATTGAAATTTGTAAGGAATTTTCTGGTTGTATGCTAACTGAATCAGGTTGATTTCCTGATCCAAAGAAAGGAGTAGAGCTGCTGGTGGTCTCGAGGGATGAAGATCAAGACCCCACCATTGCAGCCTTGTAATTCATGGAAGAGCGTAAGGCTCTGATATCATGTAACAACTTTGATATATATTGAAAGTTATATAACATATGATGCAGATTGATAGGTTCTTATATAGAACTAAGGTACATAGTTTTGGTAGTCTCCTTAATTGAGGAAGACTCCCTATTTGAAAATATCCCTAATATAGCTAGATATTAGAGCTAAGGATAATCTCTAAGGATAATCCCTTAATTAAGGGACTATCTATCATTATGGGATTATCTACAAATGTCATTATCATGATTTCCTTCATGTTACTTCATTAATTTGATTTAAGATCAATATCAATTCATATATAAACGAATATCAAATCAATGAAAAATGTCTTTCGCTTTATTAATCAAAATGAAGTTTATACAAAAGTAATAAAAGTGATTACTTTTAGAGCACTACTCTAACAATGGGCACCAACAAAACAGGTTTTCAATCAACCAGAAGACATAACCAACTTTTATTGTCGGTGTTTTATAATGCAAATTCTAATTGTTGGAAGTTGAAACCCAAATTGAAGTTTTCTGAGATTTCGTCGTAAACACAATGTTCCCTATTCTTAAAAGAACCAAACTGTACGTTGGGTTTCCATTTCATGGGGGGTTTCTGTCAACTTTTGAACGACAAACTGCATGCATATGCATCTTCCTACACACGCTTGTTTCTTACGAACTTGAAGAAAACAGCAATCATGATGATACTAATTCAATAAACAAGAAAAATGAAGAGAATAGCGTACTTAAGATCTAAAGAAAATTTTGAATCGTATGGATCTGATTCTGATGTAATAATAAATATCTGAGTATGTACCAAGTGGAGTACTACTGTTACTCACAAAGGGTATAAGTCTCGTTTGAATCATTGTGTGTGGAGAGATTTTTAACTACTGCCAAGAATTACCGCCTAGAATGTCTATATCTGAATCATTTACTTGCTCCATAGCTAAATTTCAGACTCTCATGATTTTAAGTTAATATTTTTGCAAAATCTTTCTCAGGATTATAAGGTAAAGAGACCAATTCATTAATCTTACACTGTCAAAGAAATCCAAATAATCAAACTGACATTTTCATTCCTAATTCCAGCAACCATATGGTAGAGTTGTTGACAATTAATTGGCATGTAAGTAATACAAACAAACTATTGGTATGCGATTCAAGTTTCCTGAAAGTTGGAGGAAAGAACAAAGCACTAAATTTTCACATTTCAAATTGGCTCTCTAAGTTGGGGATGAGATCGTCTGTATCAGATGTCTCTGTCCCTTTCAAATGTGTAGACTAGATGTTTTCGCATAGGGAGCATCTACAAACGATATCATCTGCTCTAAGTTGTCTTTCTCTAAATTTTCTGTCAAACTATTTTTGAATAGAAGGGACCTTTAGATCTATCTATTAATTTTTTGTGGACATATTCTTGTCAGATAGCTTATTTCAGTCCTGATTTATATCCTGCAAAAACTATCAAACCAATTGAGAACAAGAACATCAACCACAAAAGAACATAAATGATGAAGAACCTGGAAACCAAAAGCTAATCATTTTCCATCATAAGAAATGTAAAATTTTATGATTTTTTATTATTTTTGTTAAATTTGTTGATATGTAAAATTTTAGTTATTCGCTTTTTATCACATCAAAATTTGACAAACATTTTTATAATAAATTAAATTTTCAAATATTTTATTTTTTTTATAATTCTAACTAGGATTTCAAAATCAAATAAAATTTAATTTATCTATTTCTAGATTAGGCTATTAGCATAGTAAATTAATTAAATGCAAAAGAATAAACCCCCGAGACATTTGATATCTGACATCGATCCATTAGTGAAATAAGGTACAACACAACATCCAATATCCGAAAAAGTTTAAGAATACGCAGTATTACATGATAAACAGGTTGTCTTCGACAATAGTGAAATAAGGTAATACATAATATTTACAAGCCTTTCCATTCTCCCACAATAATAAAGCATATGTTTAGCGATTATAATTTATGCCCAAAGAGCATATCAAATGCGTAAATTTCAAGTGGGAAGTCGTTACTTATACACGTAAATTATATCAGTTTTGGACCAGGATTGTCCTTGTCCATAGATCAGGCTGAAGCATCCTCTCCAGAATCCTCCCTGGCAACCTCCTTAATCAGATTTTTGGTTGAGGGCAAACCAGCAACCACATCATCTTCGATGCCACACTCATTTGTTCCTCTTGCTATCTTGAAGTAACCATCCTGTCATTAAAAATGCAGTTGCAGGTTAGAAATATGAGAAGAACCTGTAAATACAAGACCGCAAGAATTCTGATGGCAACCAAACATACCTCACCCCAGCCTCTATTCCATTGATTTGCGATCAGCTGTGACAAAGAAAGCAAATACAATCTTATTAGCATCTTGGTAAATAAATGAACCATAACCATATATTCTCAAAGCAAATGCAAGAAGTCATAAATACCCAGTAATCTTCCCCGTCATCAGAAGTTCCCCAACCAATAAGCTTCACAGCATGTCCACCCATGACATCACCTGTTATGTGTTTGTATACTCCTGACTTGTAATGAGCAAAATCCTGCGAAACATATAATTACGTTGATTTAGAACAACCAAGACCTGTTTCCTTCTGTAATACTTCATGGAATACAAGAAATACTAAAAGGACTATTGACAACTTATGCCCCACAAGTTCAAAGTGAGACCAGAACCAAAGAAACAGAATAGTACTTGGAAGATGATGCACCTGCTCGATAGTGGTTTAACAGTAAAATGAATACTCAGGATAGATGTAACCAAAAGAAGATATATATATGCATACATACATATATATATAAAGTTGTAAGCACATTGACAACAAAAATCTGCACATGCAAGTAAAAGAAAAGAAGAGTTGATCCTTTACCTCATAAACAGTGAATGAGACTTCAACAGGACCGTTCTCATAAACTTCTGACATTATGCTGTACGGATCAGAACTGATTCTATATGCACTGACACTGTAGCGCTTTGAATCCCTCCAGAGCTGGTTCTTATTAACACATTTTCTCTGACACTTTGGAGTAGGATATCCAGGTTCACAACCAGGATGAGAACAGCCAATATCATCAAAATATGGATCACACTGCCAGATGGTAAGTTTTTGATTAAATGAGTATATCTACAGAAATGAGAGATCTCTAATATGCTATGAATCTTCAATGAGATAACAGTGAAAAGTTAAGAGTCCTTAAATTTCAGTTGAGTTAGCTGGAGTGCAGAAACAGTGTAAAAAGTTGAAGGCGAAGACTTAAAAACCGCACCTCCTCAGTGACAACACCGTGGTTGACAAAGTACCTCCATGCATAAAGTGGATACCCGCCATTGCAACCATCTCCACACAGAAACCCACAGCAAGCTAAAAGATCATTCACGGACAAAGAGATGTTCTGCACTAAAAAACACAAAATGAGGATCTTCATGAACATCTTAAATATTCAACTTCAATGAATAGATTATTTACCATGCCAAAGTGGATGCAAAATCGATCAGAAAGTGATTCAACAGCACCAAATGCCCAACAAGATCCACAATGACCCTGAATTTTCACCACAGTGAGAACTTCTTTTAGGACTAATCTATATTAATTGAAAGAGAGAGAGAAAGAATGAGAGAGAGGAAGACTACCTGATCTTTGATTTGTTAATTGCAGCCCCATTTCAGTGGCACCGAAAAAAATGATCAGACAATATCGAAATTGCAGGAAAAAAAAAACACAAATCACGCAAAAAAAAAAAAAAGGAACAGAAATCACGCAAAAATACTGACCTAGAATTCTTCCTATGGTAGCACATTGTGGCCAAGCTGTTCTTGCATCATACTCTTTAGGAAGTTCCAAGGATTTAGAATGACTTACAACAGGAACACCCCGGAGTTCCTTTTTCGGTGTTGGTTTGACACCAAGGAGGTGCTTGAATTGGCTAACCTAAAAATCAAAACATATGCTCACTTAAGAAAACAGCAAAAAAAAAAAAAAAATGGAATGTGGTCAAGACAGAGAAAAAGACTTGAAACTATTTCAATCTAAAATGAATAAAGGGTTCACTGAAGACCCACGGTATAACTTGAAAATTGTGGATTCATAGCAGCTTGCCATCCAGCATCAGCATTCTCATTGATCTCTTTAACAATTGAATCCTGCATGCTCACAGCAGCCAAAATTGAGAGGATGACTACAACTTTACAAACTCCATATCAATAATAGGAATAGTAATGCAGATAAAATTGACCAAGCTTTTATAAGATGTTGGAAAAAGGAAAAAAGCACCTGAAGGATCCTAGAGTTAAGCTTGAGTTCGGCATCCTCTGCAGTGACCTGTCGACAATAGAACATCAGATAGTCTGGAAATCAAAATATAACCTTCAAAGTCCAAATTTGAAGAAAAGAAAAGGCAAATTTTCAAAATAAATGCAAGAATATACCCACTTAAATGCAAGACAATACTTAGATCATTTGCTTGAGGTCTTAAATTTCCCAACTATGCAAGTCCTTACACGGTTTTGTATATAACATCCTCACATCAATACAGATTCAAGTGATTATGTTATCAAAGCTTGCTCTTTTACCGCTCTATGTTCCAACCAAACTACCTCTTGCTATTCAGGGATAAGAAATCATAAGCTATTGACACACAATCCCTCGTAGAAAGTGGGCGGTCAAGATAATATTGACACAGTCCAAACACTAAAGCCTCAATATTTCACGATGGGCAAGATTTTCCAGGGGGAAGAACCCAATTCGAGGGCATCACTCCAATCAATTTCATAAAAGGATAAACTTAAAACTCGTGATTTCGACCCTGTATAGACCCAGAGATGTTCAGCTTTCCATTAGAGATTTGTCTTTTATCCCTTTCAGGGTAATCAATCTCAATTCTGAATATAGTAATTTCAGTTATAAACATGTCAAACAATACAAAAGCTTCAAAGGGACATATATCCATTTTCAACCATCTACCACAAAGTCTACGTCAACCTTCCAGGGTTTGGAAAGAAAAGATCTTGTTAAAATAAGAAAACGTCCCAGCATATGCATATCCAACAAGAAACTTAAAAGAAGGAACAGCGATTTGCAAGTACCTCAAGATGGAAGACAGAGATGGCCAAAAGAAGCAGAGTGGCAAAGAACCGAGTGGTTGCCATGAGTAATATGCTTCCCCCTACAGTGGAGAAGCTGGGGTGAGGTTGTTGAATGGAGAAAGGAAGTTTCTCTTCACTTTTTTATAATTGGCTACGACCTGGGTATCACACCACACTGAGAGAAAATGATAAGAAAGCGACAAGAAGGTAACGAAAGCTAAGGAACAAGTTTTGATGAATGAGTTACGGCTGCGAGGAAGCTGTAGACGGATAGGTCCATTGGCTAGCGATGGCGGTAGTTAGTCAGAGGTTATGGGCCAATTCCTTTATCTCGGGAGTATAAACCGAAAACTATGGGACTGGACGGAATAAGAGGCATGATCCAATCTTTCGCTATCCACATGCACTGGACAGGACAGGCTGGACCTTTAAGTCTGGAATGTGATGGGATATTTTAATCTTTTTAAGCTTATCTATTTAAATGAAGATTAATGAAAATTCAGAATTCCGTAATAAAAAACTAATAAATTATTATTTGATAATAACTTGTAAATAAAGTGTATTGAAGTTAAAATTTATTTTAAATTGTTATCTTTTTTAAATAAAAATAAAAAGATGTACGGCAATTAATTTTTAATAATTACATGTCAGATAAAATTTAAAGATAAATAAATTTCATAAATAAATTTTTATTTTAATCTTTTATATAATATTTTTAGTAAATTATTAGTGAAATTTTATTATATTTTACCAAAATAAATAATTAAAAATTTATTTATAAATTAATATCCATTTTTAAATATTAAAATAAATTTTATTTAAAATTTATATATTTTGAAGATATATTAAATTTAAATTGAATTTATTTATTCAATTACAATTATTTTATTTTCAAATTTTGATATTTAAATTAATTATAAAATTCAATTAAATTATTTATAATTATTATCAATCATTAAAATTAAATAATATATATTTAATTGACATCAAACTATATTATAAAAATAAAAATCACTTTCCTTAAGTTAAAACCAAAAATCTAAATAAATAATTTTTTTACTAAATTTAAAATAAAAATAAAAATAAAAATAAACAAACAGGCCAATTTGTTTCAAATTTAACAATGTTAAAATCTTTATTTAATTTACCTTTCTTTTTTCGTTAATTGATGTGATGTAATATAACCAAATATCACAACAACCTAGCATTAAACTTCTGCACCATATTTTGTTAGATTGATAAGATCTCATTCTTTATTCGTGATGGGTGCTTGCAATATTGAAGTATATAAAACTTTTCGATATAAGCAAATCACTTGAAGAACTAGCAACTCAAAATTAAGGGTCATAATCAATTCAAGTAACACTTGTAACAACAAGCATCCTTTTAGATTGAAGTGAGTTGCTAAGTAAATTGAAAGAGCCAACTGAGTTATGTGCATTTTTCTTATTTGGTACACAAAACAACTTTGGTTAATAAATCCAAATTTCTATAAGAGTGAACTATGTCTATGACTAACTTGCTTTTGAATGATTAAGAATGTTGAAATTCTCTCTACCATATAGGACTCTCCAAACGCAGATTTTGCATTTCAGCGATACTTTTACTAAATTATTATTGATGTTGTTGGCAAAATTAAGTTGGAAATTTGTAATTTTGCACGATTCTCTTGATTTTTATGTCAATTTAGTTTTATTATGATTTTGAATTATATTGTACAATTTTTTAGTTTGAAATGTCGCATAGACCTAGATAATTGTGCATAGCTTAAGTTTAGAATGTAATTTGCTTTGAATATGCAATGTGGTTTGCATTTTTAATTTAAAAAAATAGTTTGCTTCATCTGAAATTCCACATGCAAGTTTATTTTGGAAGTAAAAATTAAAAAAGAGGAGAAAACAATACATCACATATGTTGAAGCTGCCTAAATTACATCTTTATGTCTAAAGAGCACTCAACCATGCGCAACGGGAACATCCTCAGATGACTCACGCGAGCGTTGCAGCACCTCATACAGTTGTTTCAGAGCTTTGTCGTATGATATAAACCCCATGAACCAGAATTCGTAACCATCTGTGGTCACCAGTTGGATGTATTTCTCAGATGGGTTCATTCTGTTTGAAGAAGGATTAACTGCTCTCAGCTGATGAAGCTGCACTCCCATCTAGATATACCCACCAAGTTCAACAACGTGTTAAGAGATTGATGTCAGGAGATTGAAATTCAATATCAAATGACTTTCAAGCTATTTTCACGCACAGAAATGAAACTCAGAGCACAACTTGATTTGGAAAAAACCCGGGAACTAGGCTGACACTACCTGCAGAATGTATCCTAAGTCTCACTGGAACTAAGGTTCAGGCAATATCAATCGTCAAGCTTTCTCAAAAACCTACTTATTTTGAACCTTAAAAGTGTATCAAGTTTGGTTTTGTTCAAAAGGCGGAACTATGTCAACTTTCAAGCAACAACTTCTGAAAAGGATGTAGAGATTTATACCTTGTAGTACATCCATTGCTGCTGTCCAGTGGCAGAATAGGAAGAGAAGGGATTGTTGCCGCAAAAGGCCACTCTTTTAGTTGATACATAAAGGGTCCCACTAACAGGTCCAGATGAAGTTGATAAATAGCAAACATAAGTTTTTAAGAGCTTCTCTTCAGGTATGAACCCAAATGTCTGTTGGAATACTTTGTCATGCCCTCCTTCAGCGAGCACCTTTGTCCCTTGAGTAATCCTTGACAGTGCTGCCTCCGTGAAGCTGGGGCTAACTTTGACTGTAGAGATTACAAGTTATGAAACAAAAGACAAAACAAAAGAAAAACACAGTTCCCCGTTTTGCTGAAGAAAAGATCATGAAATCAAGCCAATAAAAGGAAGCCCAATTCTAAAAGATTAGTTGCTCTTTTCTCCACTGATTACGTAGTTGCTTAAGCACACTACTGAAACCAATGTCATGCAATTACTGGAATTCCAGAAACCTTATTCTTCCTTCTTTCATACTCAAGAACAGCACAATTCTGCTCCTAAGACCACCTGAGTTAATTAGTTGATTTTCCAAAGATTGGCTGCGTTTGACTCTTAAATTCCCGACGAAGATCTCACATAGGATCAACTATTCTTTTTCAACATGGACGAATTATTCAATTTTAGGTAGTACTTCCATGTTGGATCCCAGCTTTGAAGAAACAACAATCAATTAACGGGTAAACAACATATCGAGGTTTTTACCTTTCCAACAATAGGTTAGCAAGAAGATTTGATCGTTGAAAAATACCAACAACTAAACTATATGAAGTAACTATGGAGAAGGTAAAGATTTACAATGATGCCAGATATTATCTGCATAAACCTCAGCTTTCCTACTTGCATCTTCAAACCTTCTTCCACACCTATTGAATGCATCACATATCTTACTCTTCGGTCCTGAAAAGAGAAAAAACACTAAGTTATGAACCATTTAGAATCTTACAAAAACCAATTCATCAAAGATCCCAACAAAACTGAACCACTACGCGTACGTCCACCATTTGGTCCGTTGCCACTAGGTGGTACAGGAGTCATCTGAACATAAGGGTTGTCACTGTTATGATGATTAGCCATGCTATGACGATGGGCCAACAAGCGAGAAACCACCTGCTTATATGCTAGTTGCGACAAAGCTACGGCCACCACTTTCTCTTATTCTCTACGATCCTGTACTGCTTAGGGGTATTGGTCGATGGTGATGGTGGTCACTTTTTTATCCTTTGTCTGGTCAAAATCGGTTCGAGGAATTTGTCTCAGAACGGACGTAAATCAGAATGTTGATGATAACGACACGCTAAGCCATAAACAATGCAACTTTGCTTTAACTCGTGGCAAAAAGCCAATGTGAAATCGTTGATTCGGGGTGGGTGCAACTGCTTTTTCGTCTTTTTAGCTTGGCTTTAGCAGGTTATTTCGGTGATTCCATTTCCATAGATAAGTCGAATATGTTCGAATGATTACGTGCACAAGTATTGTAGATTAATGTTGCGTTTGGTTCAGCTTTTTGATGGTGGAAAAGTACTTTTTTCCACCGCAAAAGCTATTTTAAGGAAAAAGTTAGTGTTTGGCTGTAAACCTCAAAAGCGCTTTTGGAGTAGAAATAACTTTTTTAAAAGCTAAAATACAGCTTTTTCAAAAGGTCAAATTTGGAGCTTTTCAAAAAAGTACTTTTCTAGGTAGATTTTTTATATCAATTAATGAGTCTATTTTTTAGTCCCTTTTACCCT
>JANQBM010000004.1:4631874-4643041 GCA_025594535.1 Erythroxylum domingense | reverse complement strand
CTTATGTGTTGTCTTCAGTTAAGTAGACAAAAGGTTTTGAAAAGGAAAAGTGGGCCCACATGAATGATAAGTGATAAAAGTTTTCAAAAAAATTTTTTTTTACCGACTTTTGTTTAGTGAAGTGATGTGATACGCCACCCTCGTAGGGCACAGATTTGGATATCACTGTCGATATCGGGTTCGGATCCCGCGGGAGTGGGGTGTTACAGCAAACACTTTCATTTAATGGCATCATACAGAATAACATAATACTTAAAAACTCAACTCCTCATTTAAAAGCAGCTCTTCCATTTTATTTACTAAGATAATTTACGTAGTAGTCATTAAAACAAATATTTATATTACCAAAACATTTGAGAGTTAACTATTCTTTATACAAAAGTTCTACATGACATAAGAAAACTACATAAAAACAGTCTAATCCTCCTCAGATGTCAGCTGACAGACCTTTGGGCCATTTCTTAATCCAAAACGTTCTTCTAGAGTATCTTAGGAACTATGTCTCCTCTCTCGTACCTGAAAAGCCACATTGTAATTTTTATGAGTTTTACGAACTCAATGAGTGAACCTTCATTGATGAGCTCACTCATGTCAAATACACATGTATCTCACATATAATCAAATTCACAACATTCCTCATCTCAATAAGACATAATGAATGTCACACATTCCATATATTCCTTTCAGGCATAATTTGATCATACATATCTCAACCATCACATTATCAACAAATACACAAACATGGCTTATCACTTTATCATCATAATTTCAGAAATGGATTCATAATCATATATATATATATATGAGACTCCACATTCGTTTCTATTTGTTGTGACTGAGTGCCTTTCATTGTCCCATATCCCTTATGGATATTGGGCTCTTTTCAGATACTGTCTCGTACCCATTGTGAATACCGGGCTCATTAATCACGGAGCTAGGCTCTACGTGTAGTTTTAAGCTTTAAGTTCTTTCAGATTGGCCACTCCGATCATAACGTCTTTATCTGATCATGCATATCAATGTGATACATCAAATCACAAAATATGCCATCAACTTCATAATGCAAAGTCAGAGTCTCATGTTCATCGGACCTGAGTCCGGCATTCAATACTTATGTTAAGTATTCAAATATCTTTTAGATTCATATGTAATCAAAACACTTTTAATATATTCCCATATATCAAACTCCTCGGACTATAAAAGTCCAAAATTATCACAATTAAAGAATTAATAGTTCAAAAACTGGGAACTAAACATAAAAATATCAATCATAGTGAGAACATCTAGGTTACTCACAGTACGCTCCAGATTACACTATTGCCTGAATGGATCGGCAATGTCAGGATGAAGGCGTTTGTCTCGAGCATCTAAAATCATTCAATACACACAAAATTCACATTACAAAGTCGATCAATCGAATACATATTCAATCATGCATAAAAATATATGTGCCATGTTTAATGCATGCTTAATGACTTTCCCAGGTATGTTTCCTTAATCACAAATTATAATTATGCAAACATTGTCACTTGGATATGCCTTGTTTTCACTTAGGTTTACATCTCAAAATAACTTGATTATTATAAGTTCATCAATTAATCATTCAATCAACCTATTCAACATCCAATTAGGTTCATTTCACGCCTCATTCAAGCTTAAATACATTATAGGAAAGTACTTTATCATTAATTGTTTCAAACATCACTTAAAAGACAACTTTTCACTTTTTATGCTAGGCCACGATCGTGGTGGACCTTGCCACGATTGTGACAGAACCTTATGCAATTATCCACGATCATGGGCGTGGGGACTTTACCACGATCGTGACAGAACTAAAATTTACTAAGCCACGATCGTGCCCTGCATGTTTTCTACCAATTCGACACGAATTTATCAAACTTACACATAACATTTACACTTTCAATTTTATAGAATTCATGCTCATTTATAAAACCTATTTAGGTCTGAATTATACTCCAAATCCAGCTCAAAATCATTCAATTGATAACTCATAAATCATGGTCTTTCATGCATAAAAAATCAAACCAGAAATTATCATACATTATCATACATATAGTCATAATTCTTTATCCATTCAAGAACACTATATTAACATCTTTCTTTAGCATAAATTTACCTTATTTATACATCAAATTCCAGTCCAATTCATCCATGAATCAACCTATAATTTCATGTTTTTCATACTCAAAGAATAAGCATAAAAACTTCCAAATTCTTTCAACATATTTCCAGCACAAATCATCATCAACATCTTATTCATTTCATTCTAATTCAAGCATCATTCTTATACTATTAAACATGCTATAAGGTTCATATTGCTACTTACTTATTGGACTTCCAACATAACTTAAAACTTCAGATTAATCTACCCCTCCAAGCAAGCAAAATCAACACAACCTCAAGGTGAAAACAAGTTGATTTTCAGCAATAGGATGGAGGTAACATTTAGCTATTTTCTTGGCTATTTTGTGAAGAATTAAGGTCTAAATTTTGTGTACGAATTTGAGCTAGGGTTTAAGAAAAATATAGAGAGAAAACTTTATACAAGTTCGGTGGTGAAGGAAAATGAAGGCAGTAGAAATTTGGCTGTTGAAGTTTGCTTCATCAACATGCTAGGTGTCACCATTTAATCATAACATTTGTCTTAAGGCATTGAAGACATTTGCCTAATTAAGATGCTACCATTAATCCACATATTAAATTGCCATATTTCATCAATTAATCAGTCCATATGTCTCCTAATTATTGGTCCACTTGTCACATAGTAATTGATCCATTTGTCAATTAATTACTAGTTCATTTGTCACTCATTTATCTATGCCAAATGTCACTCAATTATAGGCTTAGCAACCCTAATTTTTTTATGTATCAATTTATCCTATCACTTGGAATTTTTCCTAGTTCAAATATCCATATTAATTTATCAATCTCCTAATTAATAATAATTAATTCTAATTTACTATTTGTAACCTAATCAAACTAAAATTCAAGACATAACAATTCATAATTCACATCATGTTCATTTTAAAATCTTTCATATTCTGGGACATGTCAATTGAGTGCATATGCTATCTTTGTAATGTGTACAAATTATAATTCATGTGTGTATGCTAATGATATGCATGTAAATGAAATGCTCTCAATGCTTTTACTCTTTTACTATGATCTAGGGTTCTAACCCTAAGCATGTTCCAAATATCGGATATTATACTAATCTATCTCTTTCTTGTTCCACAAAGACACATGAGTTTGAACATCAACATGATGGCTCAAAGAATGTGCTTTTAACTTATTTTAGCTCTTGATCTTCCGAATTATACCTAAAACCAAATATGAACCAAAAAGAGTTTCTTAAAAATTTCATAGCATCAATCACTAAGTGTTAAGGAGTAAATGTATAATCAATTAAGCACAAATCAAGTTTCCCCACACTTAGCTTTTGACAGTTCTCGAGCAAAATAACAAAATCAAAGTCGCAAACCAAAATACTTACTCATTTTCCATATTTTTTAAGAATAGATAGTCATAAGAAAAGAGAAATAACCTTCAAAGCTATAGCAAGAGCTTAACATTCAGTGCCTCTAATCATGACTAATCAATAATTATTTCCTTCAAAAACTAAGCAATATAGGGGTAGACTTTGATAAAATGTATTTAGATATGATAAATTTATAGGTATACTTAAACATCATTCATAATCAAGACATTCCACAATTTCGCATAACATTTCATTTCTCCACCACTAAGATTCACATACATAATCATGAATCAAAGGAGTTTTCTAAGATTGTAATGTGGCAAAGGTTAAGGTGAGACGTATTTGGGTAATGTAGCACAAAATCTACCAAAACTAGTGAACAAAAAAAAAAACACTCAATGTAACATCAACTGCAAAAACTAACATTGACTTAAAACTGGATACCATTAGCTACAATGAATGCAAAAACTACTTTTTACAGTTCATATTCAAGCTCTCACACCACAACCCTCGTGAAGCATAAGAATTAGAAGGAATCAAACATACAATCGATGACAAACAATACGTTATAATCATAAGTGTTGATCCTTCAAAACAACATCTACCTTATATGCATCATACTCAAATCACCTATTCCATACAACTTTAGGAAGAAAGACTAATCGTAAATAACTTTGCAAAACAAATGAATTCACTCCTTGGTAATTTTGTTTAAATAATTTTTTTCTTTCTTTTTTAAACAAAAATTAAATGAAGCTACATCAATATTGGAATTCATTGATAAGAGATAAAATGACATTCCAACAATTATAACCAACCCGCACATGTGCACACCCCCACGCTTATACTCTTATGCATCTATAACCATCAATAACTAATAAATGCTTTACTAGCTTTAAGGTTAGGATAAGTTAGGTTTAAGGCATGTAATGTGGTTATTGCAAAAAGAAAAGACAAATAAAGCTCAAGGGGGCTTATCAAAAGAAAATTCATATTAATAGGTAAGCTATTTGGCTAATGTAGCTTATGAAAAAAAGAATGCCTATATCATTTCCATGTTAATGCATGTGATAAAAATGTGGTATTAAATAGAAAATCAAAAAAAAGTTAGGATGTATATGTCATAAAGGTCACAAAAAACAAAAGACAAGGAGACTGATATGGATGTGTTAGTCTCTAAAGGTTCAAAATCTCATTAGCTTATGTCTATCCATTAATCACCACTATTTTAAAGATAATGTATATTGACCAATCACATTAGTAAAAGTGCATGCTCAAGTTGCCATGAATTTTTCTAGTCAATTCACTTTTAATTATGACTATATAATCTTAAAAGAAATGGAAAAAGAGAAAATGTTTGTTTGTTTGATTGATTTATAAAACACCTAAGAAACACACATAAGCAACAAGCAAGCTTAAAAATGTGCATGAAAACTAAAATCTCCACCCTCATACTTAGAACTTACATTGTCCCCAATGTAACATCAAATGTAAGAAATGGAGCATTTAACACAAACAACAAATATGAGAATGTAAATGAAAAGAAATAAACTTCTTTTGGGTTGCCTCTCAAGCAGTGCTTTTGTTTCATGTCGTTGGCTCGACGCAAGTGTCACTCAATTTTCATAATATGGGTTTTCTAACCCCCATCACTTCCATATTTTTCACTTAGAATCCTTCATAGAAGGGTTCAATTGAAGACCATTTACCTTGAATTGCTTGTTTGTCTGTAGGCTTTCAATTTCAAATGCACCATAGGAAAACATGTTAGTATAAAAAAAGAGTCTAATTTAATAGGAACATAGTTTACCTGGGATAAGCTTAAGTTATGAATGATAGAGAAGAACTTTTATTCCGACGAAGAAATTATTTCTCACAATCATCTTATCATAAAATAACTTTGTCTTATCTTTGTAAATTTCTGCATTCTCGTAAGAATTAAGCCTAAGTTCTTCCAATTCTTGTAGTTGCAATTTCCTGTATTCACCCACGCTCGTCTATCTTCATATTGCATTGCTTAATTGCTCACATATTTTTGTACTCAATTTCCACTAGAAGATGACATGACTTTTGTGAATCAGTCAGTATGGAGACATGCCAATCAGTGTTTTGCATGTGGTTATATATGCCCAAACAACATCATTAAGTCACTGGCTCCAATCTTTATGATTTGGGTTCACCATTTTCTCAAGTATTGACTTAATTTCTCTATTTGACACTTCTTCTTGCCTGTTTGTTTATAGATGGTGGGTTGTAGACACCTTGTGAGTGACATGGTACTTTTTCAAAAGATTTATTACCAATAAATTGCAAAAATGAGTATCCTTATCACTAATCAATGCTTGCGATGTTCCAAACCTAGCAAAAATGTTAGACTTGACAAATTCTGCAACAACTCTAGAATCATCAGTCATGGTGGCTTTAGCTTCTACCCATTTAGAAACATAATCCATAACCGATAAAATGTAAACAAAACCAAAAGAAGAAGTAAATGGTCCCTTAAAGTCAATACCCCATACATTAAAAGTTTTAAATGCAAAGATTGGAGATAAAGGATCTCTATGGGATAAATTACCTTGTTCTGACATTGTTCGCATGCCTTACAGAACATATAGGAATCTTGAAATATATTTGGCTAATAAAAACTACCTTCAATTATTTTCCTAGCAATTATATTAAGCCCAAAATGACCACTATAAGTATACAAATGGTAAAATTTTAAAACAAATTTGCATTCATGCTCGGGCATAGATCTCCTAATTACTTAGTCAAAACAATACTTTTATAATTGAGGATCATCCCAAATATAATATTTGGAATTATTCTTTATTCTATTTCATCTAGCTTTAGTCAAATCATTAGGTATCTCATGATTAACTAGATAGTTTATTATATCAATATACCATGGAACCTTACATTAAAGTGTTAGTAATTGCTCGTTCGAAAATAACTCCTATCTTCTTTCACAACTCGACTCAAGTGGTCTACAACTGAGTTCTCTACGTCTTTCTTATCTCCGATCTCCAAATTAAACTCTTAGAGCAGGAGAATCCATCTATTAAGCCTTGGATTTGCTTTCTTCTTTCATAAAAGATACCTTAATGTTGTATGATCAAAATATACAATGACTTTAGAACCAAGCAAATAAGGTCTAAATTTATCTAAAGCAAACACAATAGCTAAAAGCTCCTTCTCTATGGTGGAGTAGTTGCATTATGCTGGATTGAGAGTTCTTGAAGTGTAATAAATGGCATGAGTCATCTTGCTACATTTTTAACCGAGGGTGGCACCTACACAAAATTGCTAGCATCACACATAATCTCAAAGGGTTAACTCCAATTAGGTGATTGAATGATGTGTTGAAGTTAAAAGTTCCATTAACTTGTCAAAAGCTTCCTTACATCCCTCATCAACTTCAAATGGCACGTACTTTTATATCAAACGACAAAGACTTGTTGAAATCTTACTGAAGTCTTTGATAGAATTGCGATAAGAACTTGTACAGCTAAGAAAAGAATGAACCTCCTTCACATTTGTGGGATAGGGTAAGTTTCGCAACATGTCTTCCTTATCTTTATTAATCTCAATCCCTCTAGATGAAATTACATGTCCTAAAACTATTTCTTTTTCAACCATAAAATGATATTTTTTAGATTTAGATTAAGATTAGTTTCGATGCACAATTCAAGTATGCAATTCACATTATCTAAGAATGCATCAAATGAATCCCTATAGATCGTAAAATCATCCATAAAAACCTCACTAATGTGCTCAACATAGTCGGATAAATTAATTACCATACATCTCTAAAAGGTGATTGGGGAATTGTAAAGTCCAAAAGGCATTTTTGTATAAGCAAATGTACCAAATGGGCATGTGAAGGTTGTTTTCTCTTAATCTTCTAGAGCTATCCCAATTTGGTTATAACCTCAATATCCATCAAGAAAACAATAGTGAGACCATCCCGTAAGTCGTTCAAGCATTTGATCTATGAATAGGAGTGGAAAGTGACCCTTGCATGTAGCAGCATTTAACTTTCTGTAATCAATGCATACTCACCATCCATTTTGAATTCTTGTAGGGACAAACTTATTATTTTCATTCTTTAACACTGTAGTCTAGTCTTCTTTGGTATCACTTAGACTAGATTTACCTATTTACTATCCAAAATTGGATAGATTATACCAATATCAAGCAACTTCAAGATCTCCTTCTTTATCACTTCCATCATCGGAGGATTCAATCTCATTTGTGATTCTCTTGATGGTTTGGATCCTTCTTCTAAAAGAATTCGGTGTATACATATCGAAGGGATAATATTCTTAATGTCAGCTATAGTCTACCCTATAGTTGTGATGTGGTCCTTAAGCACTTGAATGAGATTTTACTCTTAAAGCTTGGTTAGATTCTTTGTTATGATCATCATAAATGTTTCTTATTCTCCCAAAAATACATACTTCAAGTGCTCAAGTAATTGCTTTAGTTCAATGTTTGATGCCTGAACAACCAAAGATAGAGATTTTGTATGAGATATTGGCAATTTAATATTTGAAAGTACATACCTTTTTGGCATTGGTTGTAGTGATTACAATGCTAGCATGATTTCTTTTATCTCATCTGCAATAAATAAGTTAGAATTTTGCAAAGTGTTTTCCTCTAAACTCATGCAAAGAATGACTTTTAACTCATCCTTACCTTCTATAGTAAAAACTTTTTGAGATAAGTTATCAATGACATCAATAGGTAAAATAGAATGAATATCACTAGAGTACCTCATTGCTTTAAAAATATTAAAGCAAAATTTTTACCATTAAACTCTATAGTCATCATCCTTGCATCCACTCTATCTTTATTTTTGATATTTTTAAAAATTTTCAACCTAGAAGGATTGATGTTGAATTAGACGAAGGATCTCCCTCCATGTTCAAAGCATAAAAATTAGATAGGAAAACTAATTCATTAACTTGCACCAAGACATCCTCTACAACCTCATTCAAGATAAGCGTTTAATCTATCTGCTAGTTGAATTATGACATGTGTTTCTTTCAAAGACCCTAAATTCAATGAAGTGTAAATAGAATATGGCATGGCATTAATTGAAGCTCCTAAATATAACATTGGTTTTTCAAATCTAGAGCCACCTATTTTGCAGGGAATTGTAGACGAAGGATCTCTCTCTATGTTCAAAGCATAAAAATTAGCTAGGAAAACTAATTCATTAACCTGCACCAAGACATCCTCTACAATCTCATTCAGGATAAGCGTTTAATCTATCTACTAGTTGAATTATGACATGTGTTTCTTTCAAAGACCCTAAATTCAATGAAGTGTAAATAGAATATGGCATGGCATTAATTGAAGCTCCTAAATATAACATTGGTTTTTCAAATCTAGAGCCACCTATTTTGCAGGGAATTGTAAATGTATATGGATCCTTACATTTTTGTGGAAGTTTCCTTTGAATGAATGCAGTCACATTCTCTCTCTTCCCCCCCCCAACTTACTTTCTCATCTCCTCTTAATATCCTTTTAGAAGTGCATACTTCCTTGAGAAATTTGGCATATCTTGGAACTTTTTTTATGGCATCAATTAAAGGTATGTTCACCTATACCTTTTTGAGCAATTCCAAAATCTCCTCATCTCGCTCTTCTGTCTTTGATTTACTAAACCTACTAAGAAAAAGAGTGAAAGTATTAGTAAAATTTTTAATCATATGAGATTAAGAGTTTACCTTAAGTTCCATTTCAACTTCTTTTGGAGACACTTCAAATTCCTTTTCAGTTTCTTCATCATCTCCTATAAGAAAATTCTTACGTAATGCCTCTATTTCTTTATCGCTTCTCAAGGTGATAGTAATTACATTCTCTTTTGGGTTCACAATTTTTTGAGAAGGAAGTTTACCCGAACTCTGATTTTCTAATCGACTAAAACTGTAGCTATATGACTTATCTAATTTTCAAGATTTTGAATACTATCTTTTATTTACTGTTGAAATTGTATGGTACTATTTTGAAACCGAGTTATATTATGAGCCATTATTTTCATCATGTCTCCTATGAAGGTCCAGAGCTTGATGGTTAAGCTTGGCCTTAAAATGATTATTGGTAGGAGCTTTTTTGTTGCTCTCCTTACTGTCTATAACTATTAAATGGAGAATTCTTCAATCCTGAATTGTGTGCATAAGAGTAGTTAGAATCAATGTTTTAAAAACCGAACTGGACCGACCGATCTGACCGGGAAAACCTTGAACTAGCCAGTCGTCCGGTTCGATTCTATATAATAACCTTTAAGTAAAAAAACCAATTGGTTTATGGGAGAATCGGCCAGTTTTTAAACAACCGGAGCTATCGGTTGATTAAATATATCGTCAGATTTAGTAAAGTAGCTCTCACTCGTTCGAACTCTCTCGAATGTTCTCCTTCTCCATCTTCTCTTCGTCACTCTCACGGTCTCTATGCATGTAGGTAAGAATGACTTGGGGGTAGCGATAGATGCAGAAATGGATGTTCTCCATCTTCTCTTCGTCTCTCTCACCGTCTCTATGCATGTAGGTAAGCATGACTTGGGGTAACCATAGATGCAGAAATGGGCGGCTACTGTGAAGCAACTTCGAATTCCTTCCTTAGTGACTAAGTACTGTGAAGCAACTTCAAACTCCTTCATCACGCTAGGTTTGGTTTATTCGGCCATGAAATGTTTATGCTCTTTCTATTTGGGATTTGTAATTGTTATTGTATTTTCTCTTAAATTTGGGCTTTGATTTTTTTTGTTTCGAAGGGTACTGCTCTTTTGCTTAGTGTTGCTGTGCTTTTCTTACCAGAGAGGAGGATGGAAGAATATATCGTATGAAGCCCCAATTTGTATAAAGTTCCGAACTTCCAATTTGTACCATTTTATTCATGTTTCTGTTAAAAGATAATGATAAGGCAATGATAGTTGATTAGTTTCAATATTCTGTTTATTCACGTTTCATTGTTATTGTGTTATCTGTAATATTTAGAATAGAACTTGTATACTCTATTAACAGTTGTCATATATACTCTTTGAACTTCAATTTGTTTTGTGTTATTGTTTCAATACGTTAACAGATAAGGAGATAAGGATCCACTAGTATTGATTAATTAGTTTTCTGTCATAGTTAAAACTCCATTTCATATCAATCTCTGATTTTGATACTGGGTTATATGTACTCTTTCAAGTATCCAATTTGTTGATCTACTGGAAATATTTCAATGAGTTAATTTGAACTTTGAAGTGGAGCAATTGGTGGAGCAAAGTTTTAATAAGTGAGTAACATTTGTTTGTCATTTGTGTATCCATTTTGCTTGTGTTTTTCTTCTTTGTATAATTATGTGTATCTGCTTGTGTTTGTCTTCTTTGTATAATATATATGTATGTTGGTGCTTCTGACATGTTACAATGTTCCATTCTGTTGTGTTTGCATTTTCCTCTCCTATTCTGGTGTTTGAGAAGCAACTTTGGATGATAGTAGTTTCCCATATTGGTTTTGCTGGTAAGGAGGGTTGTGATGATCCTATGTGTATTTTTTACGAATTCTCTGTATTGTTAGTTGTTGTTTCATATTTAATGAACTCATTTGTTCCTATATGTATGTATTATAATAGGATATCTTTGTGATAATTATCTTTCCTATAATATCTCATGTA
>JANQBM010000004.1:4579627-4600990 GCA_025594535.1 Erythroxylum domingense | reverse complement strand
CATATATGCATAATATACATATGTTGTAAATATGAAAAATAAAATAAAAAAGTTTATAATTTATTAATTTTAAAAAATAAAATAACAAAAATTTAAATTTATTTTAAAAAATTTTTATTTTAAAATTTTAGGCCAAAATGGCTCTCGGGCTGCCCGTGGCTTGGGCGGGCTAGGTGGCTCGGGCCATGGGCCTCTCTGCGGGCCGTCATTTCGGCGGGCCATTTTGGGAAATTTTCAATAGGCCGGTCTGGATCGGCCTATTGACATCCCTAATGTGTAGTAATAAACGTTTTAAGAAAATTTTTTAATAATTTTTGAGAAATACTTGACAAAAATAGAAATTCAACAACCTATCTGCACGTTGCACGTGGAGTAAAAATTAAGGGTACCCCTAAGCTTATCCAAGGCGAGTGAGCGAGGCCCGGTTTTTCCTACCACTCTTGAGTCTTCATCATCACCCATGAAAATGTACTGTACGCAAGCTAAGACGATCGAGAGCGCATAACAATTACTCGAAATAATATGTTATCGCTAAGGAATTTACACGCGTTTTCGTCTCCCTACTCGTCAGTATCTCAACCACCTCTCTTCTCTAAGCGCTTGGCAGTGCACATCACTGTCGTGATCTCCATGCGTAGCCCTTGTTGTTCTCTGAGAGTTGAGGAATTGTCCAGAAAGGAGCCTTTGGAGTCGAGCTCTGTTATCGGAGGTGTTTTTAGAATGACGCGGAATGAGAATGTTTTGGTTCCAAAATATCAAGATGAAGAAGAAGAAGAAGATGATGATGAGAGAGGGATTTCGAAAGTACAAGTTTCGAGACAGAAATACATACCGGTTTCGAAGGCTGAGCTACTAGATGCCATTGTCTTGAAGTTGTTCGACCACTCTCAAGATGACGTTGAACAGTTTCTTCTCCTCTCTTCGTTAGTCATTCCGCCCCATTTTTTTGTTCTCTCTATTCTTATGTTTATTTTAGTGTTATTTTTATTTCGTCCAAAAAAAAAAGAAAACGAAAACAAACGGTTAATCTCGTTTTAATCGGAAATCCGAATTTAGATGCGCTAGGGGAACTCATTTTCGTTTGAACGCTTGGATTTCATTTTAGAATTAAGAACATGTGATTGTTGCAGGTGCCTGGATTCTATTCTTCACGCTGAACACAAAAGGATTTTGGAGGAAATGAGAACTGCTTATTTTCCCTCTCATTCGACGACTAATTCGGGGAAAAAAGCAGAATCGACTGAACCAGATGGAAATACTGTAGTAAATGGCGATGGCATCAATGGAATGGGGAGTATCGGGAGTTTTGGAAAAGAAACTGTGTTTGACAAGGCTAGGAATTTCAATTATGGTGTTGACTTGAGAAGGCTTTTAGGTTCTTCAGGAAATTTTGAAAATATGAAATCTAATGGGGAATCCAGGTCTGTTCCCAACTTATCAGTTTTTAGTCTCATTCCTTACTTGAATGTAACTTTTTTGGTATATTGTTTGTAGACTTGCTGTCGACACTCGTTTCCAGCGTTCTTTCATGCAACTTCTTAACAATGCGCAATTTCAAGAACTATCAGCTACAGATTTGATGTTAACATCTGCCTTGAACTCAGATTACCTCCTTACTTTGCCAATATATGTGGACTGGAAGAAAGCATCCGAGTCGAATGCAATCATTTTCAGGTAGATCATTTCTGCTTGTCTTCCTTCATTGTTTGTGCTGTGGTCTAGACACGATCTTTAGTCATGGGATTGCTCGAATTTTAGAGGTTTCCACAGAATAGTCTATGAAAAAGAAAACCTTGGACTTGACTTGCTATTCAGAATTACACTATGAGCGCTCAAGCAAGTCAGTTGGAGTCATTAAGAGGTTCTTTCATGACTTAATTGTACCCGGCTATATATTTAACTGTCACAATGATGAAACGATGACCTAAGTTGGCAGCATCACAGGGACTTGTTCTTGGATATCTGGACCTTCTTTATGCTTACCAGGATCTCTGGATAGACAAACTTTGTGATATGGCATGCTTTACATTTCCTATGAAAAGGGTCCAGCTCTACCTAACATCTGCTAAATTTTACGTATGAACTTGTTGGTTACAAAGTCAAAACTCTAATGCATTAATAACCTTCACATTTTTATTTCTATGTCATTCCCCTGTAGGAGGGGCTATGCAACTGAGAGGCAGAAAGGTTTGCTGATTGTTGAAAAGTTGGATTACCTTCAGTCCAGGCTTCTTCAACAGATCTTTTTCCTTGTATCAAAACCACTGGGGAAACTTGGAAAATGGATGAAAGAGGTGGTTGCTTCTCCAGTATTGCTTTGCAGCTGAATATTTTTAAAAAGCAAATGTATGATGCTTACAGGTGCTTGATCCCAATCACATAAATAGCAAAGATCAAATGGCTGACTTGAGTCCACAATGAAAGCTAATATCTGGCCTCATTGTGTGATAACTGAAACAACTCTGTGAATTTAAAACAAGTGTATCATAGACCTTAAAACTGCTATTCATTTAGTTCTTTTATTCAAATTATGATTTTGGTATTTGAGGTTTATTATTGATGATTACTTTGACATGTTATTACAGGCTGTCCAAAATGCTTCTCAGACACAAGAGTTACAAGATTGGATTAAGAACATGATGCTTTGGCTTGAGGAATTTCCCCTTTTCCAACAGTTATATTCTAACAAGGAACAGACCTCTAATAACCCATTGGGGATGGACCAACTATCAGATAGTGATCTTCCTATTTGGCTGGCAGCACAGAGAGCAGTAAGTCGTTACGAGGGATTTCTATCGCCTGTGGGACCTCGTGGAAGGCTTCTTCGAAAGTTGCTCACTTGGATTGGAGTTGTACCTCCCGTACAAGAAACGACATTTGAACCTGAAAACGAGAATAACGCTTCTGAACCTCGTTTAAGGTTTATTTTGTTCAAATTTTTATCGTATTCTTACTATAATATTGTCTCGAGTATGAAGCTTATAAAGAAAATTGAATGTTTAATAATGAGTTAATTTCCTGGTAGTGCTGTTGAGATATTGTGCAACTCTTGATGTCAATGGCTTTTTCTCCTTCAAAAACCATCCATGTTGATGTTACTTTATGTTGATTAGAGTAAAATATGATGAGTAACGTAAAAGAGGTGGGTTGTTTACATCAAACAGAATAATACTAGAAGATCATAAATAATGGCTTCTTGACTTGAATATATCATGTTCAAGAAATAGAACTACTCTGAACATATGATTTCACAGTTTGTGAGAAACTGAAATATTAATCAAATTTGGAAATAAAGATCAGTGCCAATTGATATCCATTGTACTTTTAGTTGTCTTAGCATTATTACGTCAATTACCAAGTTATAAATTTTTTTTTCACTCAGGCCGACTTTCTTATCAAGAATATCTCTTAGTGACATATGGAGACCTGCCACAAGAAAGTACTGTGGGAATGATGTCTGGAAAATGTTGAAGACTTCTTTTTCCATTCTTCTCTCACAATCAGTTCTCCAGGTATGCTTCTTGCGCAAGATCAATTTGTTCTGCTTTGTCACTTGCTTTCTATATGAAATGAATTTGAACTAAAAAGAGATTGATGTAGTAACATGTCAAGTTTTTGACACTATGTGAACATAAATTGTGTTGTAAGGCGTAAATAAAATGTTCCCACGTGTCCCTAATGTGATTTCTGAAATTTGTGTTTTGTTGACAGGAGCCTGCATTCAAGGAATTGATTTTGCTATATACCGATGAAATGACCAAAAGTGACAAAGAAAACAAGATCCAGGTGCCATCCTTGCAGTTGAAGATATATGAGAGAATTCCCATTCCAGATCTGCCAGTAATTTCTTCTAACGCTGCAATGTCTGTTAATACTCTCTGATGTTGTATACTTGTCTATCTTATGAGATTCTAGCTTTTGTATAGAATTATTTTGTTATTTAATTCTTTGTAGGTTGTATTCCCTCACAAAAAGCTATCTTTCCGGATCATAGACACGGTATGTACTGGTTAAATGTCTTTATTACTGATTATATGAGTTTCCATAAATAGGCTGGGTTAATGCTTTCCAATTTCACGGGTAAATTTCTGTAATTTCTCTGAACTGGGGAATCTAGGGTTAATCAAAGTGTTTACACCAGGTTATTCAGAATGAAGTTGACGTAAATTCATCTCTACGAAACTGATCAATGTATTTCCATTAACTGTAAAAATTTCTGACCGAAGCTCTAGCGAGTCACTCTATGTTCCTGATTATCCAAACACAAGCTACTATGATGAAGAGCCTTGAAGGTTCTACTGGCTTAAAGTAGTAAATTACATTTATAGCCAAGTTTAGGACTTGTTACAAGTTTCTCATACGCTAATAAGAATCTTCTGTATTTATAGGTACGCTTGGATGTTGCCACTCTATTGGGGCTTGCGGCATATTTCATAAACTACAAATTTGAGAACATCTTATCTAACCCGTATGTATGTGAATGTTAACTTTCAAAACTTTGGCACATGACTGAAGTGTATAAATTTATACTTGCTATAGCTTGTTATTTATAGTTCATAATGAAAGGCAGTTTTAAGGAATTGGTTTTCCCTGTTTCCACCGTCTGCCACATATCTTAATTCTTAAAGTTGAGAGTTCCCCACCTTGCCCCCATTCTAGATTGGTTGCAGAGGCAGACATTTTTCGAGTTGATACGTTTACATTAATATTTCTTTCTAAACAATGCAGATCAGCAATATTTCTTGATGTGATTGCTATCACTGCTCTTATAATTTATGTGACCCGTGTGGCTTTGGGTTACAAACAGACATGGGATAGATATCAAGTGAGTTGACTTTACTATGTGAGTTATAGCTTGTGTTAAACATCAACTTGGTATGACCCAAGTTGATTTATTCTCTGGGCTCTTCAAATGGTATTTAACAAGACGTTACTTCTGCAGCTACTGGTTAACAAGACACTATATGAGAAAACATTGGCAAGTGGCTTTGGCTCAGTTCATTTTCTTCTGGATGCTTCTGAACAGCAGCAGGTGAGAGGACCTTTAATGTGTTATTTACCATGATTATAGATATTAGAATGTGGACTGTGACATAATATAGCAACTTAATAATTTTCTAATGTTGTTTTCCTATTCTGTTTCTTTTACCTTAATTTAAAGGAACTAATTTACAAATTTCATTCTGACCGCTGGTACATACACAAGATTTTTGACTTGTCCCTAATCAGTCTTCTTAGTTAGACTTAGACCCAAATTTCTGTTCTCTTTATCACCTTTAGTTTGGTTGACACTCTTTGATTTACAAAGTACTTGTATTTAACATTCTTTTGTCTAATTATTTTTCCTTTTGACTGATTGTTTTTTGCAGTATAAGGAAGCCATTCTAATGTATTCAATTTTGCTTAGAAAGAAAAATGCTCAGGTTTGTGTATCCTATAATATTCTTCGTGGCAAATTTCTTTGTGTGACTTCTGCATCACGAACTTGAATGGAATTAGAACTCAGGGATACAGTTATCAATTATGTTGTATCCTGTTTCGAAATTCTGATACTAACGTAGACAGGATTATTATAATAATTTTGTTTGGTGGCTATCATTTTTCTATTTTAGTTCTTTACGTCAAACTATTGAGTTATATGAATGAAAAATTTTAGTCCCCAACTTCGTGGATTGCATAATGAAGCAGGAAGTAACACTTAACCTCATCTCTCTTCTTGAGTCTGGTTGCTGCTGAAGTTTTCGCTATTATAATTTATCTGCTTGAAAATTTAGGAACCTCAAATTCGTGGGATGGTAGCTGGTCTACATGAGGTCTCCATAGGAACTAGTAAATTTTATTTTTCCTATAGTTGATGGACTGTCTGATTTAGCCACCAAATCTCGCAGAATTAGCCTGCAAGGCGGCGCTTGTGGTGTTTATGATTCAATGTTTTCATTTTCCATCTAATTACCATGGATTCCTCCTACAGGTGATTTGTCGCCGAAGTACTGGAGATGAGTGCGAGAGATTTATGTACGATGTCTTCAAAGTGAAGGTAATTTAAAAACCAAAGAAATATCAAGTAATGCCAGCTAAATATGTGCTAATCTGAATGAAAGGAATGCAGGTTGAAATGCCAGTTAATGAAGCCATAAGTACATTGCTTCGGCTTGGCCTCGTCAGAGAAACAACCACTGATGGAAGAATGAGTTTGCAGGCTATTCAATGTGAGAAGGCACATGAAGTCCTCAAAGAACGCTGGAACAGTTTGCTTGGTTAGCTATTTACAGATCAAAGTTAGCGTGAGAATGAGTTAAATATCTCTTGAAGTTAACCATCTACAGACCAGATTATATTGGAAAAACCTACACAAACATAACTGTAAAGTATAGATCTTTGCCCCGAATTCCTCTCCAACTGTTATTCATTTGATCATGTACAGCAGTTATCTCCAAGGTAACAAAACCCCAGTAGTTAGGGAAGCAAGGCCTATAATTTACGTCCAGTACTTCCTCTTCCTCTTGTGTTCATTTAGTTCCATTCCTTTTTTTAATAATGTTCATTTTGTGGTTTGAGTATAGTTGGGGTTAAAAAAGAGCAAATAGCACAAGTATCGGATGCTGTGCTTGCGCAAGTAGAGAATATACGTGTAACAGATGATGATACACATTAAAATGTTGCACACAGAAGAAGTATGATTGACAGTATGTAATTAATATACCCTAGATTGTAGCTGTAGCATCTTCGTAAGATTGAACATGGTGGCAGATTGTAGGTTCATACAATAATGTACTAGGGCTCTGCTGTTTTTCATTTATCTATAGACTTGAGATTGAACGTGGATGTACTGCCAGAGCCCTGAGATCTAGATTTTGATACTTATTTGCCAAATGCAAACGCGGAGAGCCAAGTCAATAAAGGAATCAGACAGCTGAGCCAAAAGTAGAACAGGAAAAACAGATGGTGCAATGGCTAGAAAGGAAATATTTCAACAGCTCTAAGCCTATTATTATAGCTAGAACTCTGCGAGCTTGTTGACACAACAAAGATCAACAAGAGGGCTGAGGACCCTTAGATGGAAAGAGAAAGCTGCATAATATATATCTCTAACAGTTTTGGATGCTTTGTTAAGGCACATAAGCTGACCTTTTCAAAGTGAAGATAGATGTTAAGCGCAGGACAACGTCGAACTTGGAGAAACTAGGAGAGTAGCACCTTCATGTTCCTGTATAACATAAGAACCAAAAACATACACAAATGATTTTGTTTCTTTAAATTCATATTATGAACATCAACTAGGTTTTGTTTCCGAAATCAGTTTTTTTTTTATTCTTCATTTTATCAACTATTTGCTCTTTACCAGTTTTCTGCGGAAAGTGCCTAAACCTTGTTCCTTTCAGGCAAAAGGCACTTTCCGGAACCAGCGATGTCTGATGGAAATTAGTATAGCACTTTGCTGGTAGAGGAAGAGAGAGCAGATTTTACCTACAGCAGTGTTGGAATACTCATCGAACACCATTAGGTAGAAATATAATGCCTCCATTACTGATCCTGGCACTCAAGTTGATGGAAGATCCAACCTTATATCAAAAACATGGGCAGAATTTGATATATCTTTAGTGTATTAAATAAAATTAAAGAATGAAAGATATTGTTTGTCGTAAAATTTGAAATTTAATTAAAAAATTATTAAATAAAAATTAATTAATAAACTTATAAATTTTTAATGACAGGATTTATTAAAATAAATTGAATAAAAAAAGTTAAATTTTAAAAATAAAAACTTAAAAATTTTCAGATTTTTTTAATTTATAATAAAAAACTCCTTAAATGAGATTCTATGGATAAATTAAAGTCTCATAACAAAAGCTTTTAATCTTAACGGAGTGGAAACTGTTGCACCAATGTGGTATTTCTCCGAGTTCACCTGCCAATACTGGAGTTAAATAGGATGAGCCCACTTTTAAATGAGCTGATAGGTTTGATCTTAAAAATGGCTGCCAAGTCCATGTCTGCTTGACACTGAGAGTGAGAGAGGCCGAATTAACGCGTCTCTCACTTTGAAATGGCCTGCAAATCGCTACTCTATCAGACCTCTCCGTTAGCTAGTCAGCGAACTACTCGTTTAGGGAGATTTAAGAGCAAGTTTGGTGTTGGTACTGTAAGGGGGTGTAGCAGTGGTAGTATTTGTAAGTCTTGGATTGGTGTTAGCAGCTCGTTCCCCGAAACCGCATCCGTAGTCCCCACCGACGATAAGTATGGGAACAAGCAGATTATCAGCATCACTCCTCGCCTCTACGACTATATTCTTTCCAACGTTCGAGAGCCTCCGGTAGTCGTTGCTCTGCCTCTGCGGACCCATTTTTTCTTTTTGGTCAATTAATTTGTTTATGGGTTTTGTACGGCAGATTTTGCGGGAACTTCGAGAGGAGACGGCTGGTATGCGTGGCAGTCAGATGCGGGTATTCACTTATTTGGGTTTCAGTCAGTTCAGTAAATTGTGGTTTGGATAATGACAAGTTGGTTAATTCTGGGTTATCTGGGATATAGGTATCTCCCGATCAAGCTCAATTGCTTGCGATGCTTGTGCAGATTCTTGGTGCTGAACGCTGCATTGAACTTGGTGTTTATACAGTAAGTATACATGGGGGGATTTTTGTCGTGTTATTTTGGGGAATAGAGAGGCACTTGATGCGAAAGCTAATTGATTATGTTAGCATGATATGATTTGATTCAATGATTTTCTGCTGTTCAGGGCTACTCGTCGTTGGCTGTTGCTTTAGCATTACCAGAATCAGGTTGTTTAGTTGCATGTGAAAGAGATGAAAAAGTTCTCCGGGTTGCTAAAAGCTATTACCAGCGAGCTGGTGTTTCTCACAAGGTCTTACATTTCCCTTCTTTGATAAACTTTATTACGTTAGATATCTAAGCACGGTCACCAAAGTAGTAAACACTTGCCTTAGAGATTGAACAGCTAGCCTCTCGCTTTCTGGGAATTGTGGAGCTATCATCACAAAACTTTGCAGTTTTATACATGTTTGCTGCTTTTACGGATATGTGCATAATGCTGGAATATTTCTGAAAGTAGGTCAAAGTGAAACATGGAATGGCAGCAGATATTCTAAAATCAATGATTATGGATGGTGAAGCTTGTAGGTATTCTCTTCAATAGAATTTAGATATCTGATTCTCTCCCCTAGTTTCTTCAGAAACCAATGTCTTCTTTCTTTGAAACTAAAATTTTCTCATACTTTGTACAGCTATGATTTTGCATTTGTCGATGCTGAGAAGAGAATGAATCAGGAGTACTTCGAGCTGCTGTTACAACTGGTGAGACAGCACATAATGTTAGAGACAGTTTAGTTTATTTCCACTTTCCTTGGATACATTGTCAAAATTTCTTGTCCTTATTTGGTAATAACAATCTCCAGTCGCCTTGCAGGTGAGGACTGGTGGTGTCATTGCAATAGACAATGTCCTTTGGCATGGAAAAGTTGCTGACCCCTTGGTACGCATGTTTACTGTCACTCGTAAGATGTTGACCTATTATGCATTGTTGGCTAATCTCATCTTTTGAACAGGTTAATGATGCCAAGACAGTCAGCATCAGGAACTTCAATAAGAACCTAATGGAGGACGAACGTGTAAGCATTAGTATGGTAGGTACCAAAACATTTTGTTGTCTTGTGAAAATCCTGTATTGCTTTTCTTAGCATTGATAACCTTAGGTACCTATTGGTGACGGCATGACAATCTGCTGCAAAAGATGATCTGATCTGCTACTCAATTCCTTTACAACTGAGATTTCTCTCCCGGAAGCAAAGGGCATAAATATTTAAAGTTGAGTTAGGAAGTCAAATGAGGTATTATATTTGATTGTGTTGTGGCATTGGGAGGAAGTTGAATCTTGAGGTGGTATTGTTATCGACGGAACTAAAACTCACTTTGTCGATGACCAACAGAATAGAACCCAAATGTAATGTTGTATTGGCATTTCTTGTTGCTCTTTGACAATATGGGCTGTTTCTCTTTCGTTTGTTCGATATGTAGTTTGTTGTATCATACTAGGGAATTGTCCTAATCATATAAGATTCATGATGTTTTGGGATCCAATTGTTCATTATCACAGTATATGAAGTGGGTGACTTCCTCAATCCTCGTGGAGTAGATTAGTGTTCTGAATTAGCTGCCTATACTGTCTTCATATGGTAGTGTCCTTAACCCATCTGGCAGCAAATTATCCATTTTTTTCTTCAATAGAGCAACAAACTCATCCATTATTTTTTTGACAACGGAACAAGAAATTCATACTTACTTTTCAATAGAGCATCAAATTCAGCTTTGTCAGATGGATTCCATACATTTTCTTCACTGAAACAATGTCTTCTGATTTTGTTCTAAAGACAATGTCTTATTTGTGCTAAGGAGATCAATACAAATAGCCATGTCATAAACAACTGCTGCAAGTTCCAATTTTCCATTTGTTGTTACAGAGGTCAGGTGAAAGAAGGGGTAATGCATACAAATAGATAGCAAGAAATATGGACAAGGAGTCGATGATCGAAACTAGCGTTTCAATTTCTTAATCCATATATATCACAAGCCCATCCAGCCTCAATTTCAATTGTCGGGACCGTGCTCATTTGCTTGGTTCCCCTCGTTAGCTCCACCATCTTCTCTATCCCCATAGTTCACCCAAGGCAACATTGATTCAAATAAGACAGCCAATGCATTGCGATTTGCAACATCTCGCAGAGGACCACCATTTTGTGGATTTATGATTAGTTCTCCATTTTGCTCCCTCAGGCGAGGGTCAACCATGAAATTTTGCAGATTCTCGGGAGGAAGCGTAGGCACTAAATCAGAGAAGTCTGAAACCAGCAGATGCGCATACCTGCAAGGCAATAAGTTGAATTGAAAGAAAAAAAAAAAAGGTCAGTTAGGCTCACAGTTGTAGACAGCTTCATATTTGCATCAATGAGCTTCACACAGTGACTTAAACGTTTTCCTTGTAATTCTTGTAATCGACATATTCTAACAATAAGATAAAAAACAGCAAGTATTTTATGTAAAGGAAGCCACAACTACGTAGAAAGGCTTACTCATTGTTTTCAGAAGAGAAAGCTTCTTTTCTGACACAAGCCCAATCCTTAGCTTCGATGCTACTATGTTCCAGAGTTTCAATTACATGTAATGCTGCATCCCGAAGCAACTTTTGCAGATCTGGAAGCCTCCATATGATATAACTTCTTTCAACATATATACTGATCAGATGATCCAAGGAAGGGGAACCTGTTTTCTCTTTTCGAAAGAAAGATTTCTGTAGTATTTTTGTCCATGTTTGGTCTTTTAAAGGTACCTTGTCTACTAGCTTTTTGAGGACTGAAGGGTGAAGCATCAAGGCCTGCTTCATCAGATCAAAGGGAGTAGCCTTCGTAGTATGAGCACAAACTTCCTTTGAGGTTTCGCGTTGTTGAAGATAAAATCGACAAATGGCCAGTGAATATGAGAAATTTGGAAATAACCAAATAGAGCTATCACTTTTATACTCTTCGGAGAACCTTTCCAACCATGCATACTCCTCTGCCCTCAAAGCAAAGTAGTCAATGCAGAACATAGCCCCCATTGGATCATCTGTGTCCAATGAAAGCAGTAGTTTGCATATTTCAAGGGCTGAACGATGACAACCACGCCTATCCATGTTTTTCATGTGAGTGAACAGTGTTGTGAACAATGGCTTGTTTGTTTCATGGCTGATCTTCAATTGGCAATTGCCTTGCAAGGGTGTGAACATAGGATGCCAGGCACACTCCAAAGCATATAAGCTCTTTCCAATAGCATCAGCTGACATTTGATGCTCACCCACAAATTTGAAATAGTCAGCCATTGTTATAAGTGAATCCAAGTGATAAGGGTGGTACACTAGAATGCTTGCAATGCCATTCAGATCATGAATGGCTTTGGCTGCTTCAAATGCTTTCTGAGCTTGATCATAGGAAGATGAATGCACATACCTATTTCAGTAGACCAAATCAAAATTAGGAAAAAATTGTCAGTCCTAACCTTAAATGTATATGATCTAATGTAATAAATAGAGAAGAAAAGTGGAGGATAAAATGACATCGCATGAACTAATACTTCTTAAAACTAAAACCAACTCCAACCATAAGCCAAAGCAAATACATTTTAAGGACAATTATTTTAATCAGGTGTCGGGAAATCTACCTATGACAACATTGACAATACTGAAAATACATCTATGTGTATATTCTACAAAAGACTGCAATTGTGACAGTAGCAGGGATTTTCAATATATGACAACATAACAATGGCAAAATTAGAGAAGGACAATTAAGATCTATAAAATAGAACAGAATAGTGAAATTGTAAATCACAATTATGCAAACAATGAATGCTTACCTAAAGTTGTGGTACCCATCTTTGCTGTCCAGAAACTCCATTGACAAAGATCCATCCCAGCGGGGCCAATGTTCTGATGGTGTTATCAGAATAGTTTTTCTAGTATGAAGGGTTCCACGTCTACCCCCACGAACTTGTCTAGAATTGCTGCCTTGATTACTTTTCTCAAATGACTTCACCACTTTTGCACCAAATATTCTTTTTAATTCATTCTCAGGATTCAAACATTTGGGATCCACTTGTAAGATGGATGCTGCACTTTGTTTAACAACTTTATTAGGAAGTTTCGTATTTTCTACTTCCGTCTTGACAGGATCTGGTTGATTCAAGGACAAAGTTTTTAATGTTTCATCCAATGAGTCTTCGACTTGATTAGCCCGTGAAGATGGATCTTGCTTGTTTTTCTTCTTTTTCTTTCTCTTTGATTTGGCACCAGTTGTGCTGTTCACTTGAGAAAGTACTTGTCTACTCCCATAAATCTTGGAAGTCTCAGTTTCGATATTCATATCAGAATCACTTCTCTGTGCCTGATATTTTACGTTTGGAACTCAAAAGTATTACATTAAAGTAGGACAGTGCATCTCAAAATTTAACAATAATCATAGCAACACCGGCAGGAAACGAACGATTAGCATGCTTTTTTCCAATTACTACTGCTCTTCTCCTTAAAACCAGAAAATTTCACCTAATTAAGAAATATGAAGGCACCTGATAGTCACTCACTATCACAAACACCAACTAACAGGGCTCACTAACGACACAAATCCTAAAGCACCTAGTTTCACCAGTCTTAATTTTCGAATAACAATTGATCAGATTGAAACAGTTGAAGGGGATAGAAGGGGAATGAATGAAACCTGGTCGTCGTCGGCCTCGTCTTCGTCGACGTCGTCGTCGGCGCCCTCATTGAGGAGGTCAAATGGATTAACTACGCGCGAACCAGAGGATTCCTCCTCCTCCTCATCATCATCAATATCTTCAACTTGAATTCGCTGCTCTTGCTCTTTCAAGACTTTCTTCAGTAATCTCGCCGACATATTTCTTACTAAACAAACGCAAATAATCAATCCCGACTCCGAGCTTGTGTTCTGCTTCTACAGGTCTGTTGGTTTTCCATATATATAGTATTTATATCTGTGTATGCGTGTCTGATATCGGATGCTGTCGATTTTGGGCCTCCGGATCCGCCACAAGTATTCGGGCCTGCACTATCTAATAACGGTGGCGTTTTCAGTGAGAAAAGGGGGAAGAAATATTAATAATTATCAACATATAGAAGGATGGTACTGGGTTGATAAGGTCACCTTACACTTTCTTCTATTATTTCCCACTCTCTGTCGCCTCTCTGTCTCAGCCTTCCACGACAAAGAGGTTGGTCTTAATTCCCTGCTCCTTCGCCTTTTTTCCATTGCCTCTTTCTTAAGCTTCAGTTTTCCAGCTTTTGAACAAAATAGGGTTTAGGGTTTATCAAAAAGGTTGAATTTTCTTTTGTAATTTGCTTTGACTCCTTGTGGGCAGACATCGATGGGGTCTCTAACTCGCGAATGGGTTGGATTCCAACAGTTCCCTGCTGCTACGCAGACCAAACTTGTTGAATTGTTTGGAAAATTGAAGGAGGAGGTTTCATTTCTGTCTTTAAGTATTGTTTACTGTTGGTTATGTTTTGAAACTTCATCAAATTTTTTCGGTTTTAACGATAATTTTGTCTTGTTTCTGTTTGATCGGGTTGCAGGGTGTGGGTAGTTTGACAATCCTTGTCATGGGCAAAGGTGGTGTTGGAAAATCTTCAACAGTCAATTCACTCATTGGGGAGAGAGTGGTCAACGTGAATTCCTTTCAGGTGTTAATCTGCTCTGCCCTATTATCGGGATAGGTGTTAGGGATTTACATGCAATTGATTTCATACTTGTGTATTGTAGTAACATTGTTGTAATGCAGTCGGAGGCCTTGCGACCCGTGATGGTTTCACGCACTCGGTCTGGATTCACCTTAAACATCATAGACACACCAGGCCTTGTGGAAGGTGGTTATGTCAGTTACCAAGCACTTGACTTGATTAAACGGTTAGTATTTCCGAGACCTGTCTTTTTTAAATGTCTATTATTGCCCGCGTTTCATGCATGAGGAGATTATCTATTGTTTATCTCGCACTCTTTTGAGTTGACTTGCTTGCTATGACTACTAATCAGGTTTCTTTTGAACAAGACGATAGATGTGCTGCTTTATGTTGACCGCTTAGATGCATACAGAGTGGATGACTTGGATAAGCAAATAATTGGAGCTATTTCTGATAGTTTTGGTAAAGAAATATGGCGCAAAAGTTTGCTTGTCCTCACTCATGCCCAGCTCTGCCCACCTGATGATCTTAGTTATGATGTCTTTACTGCTAGAAGATCAGATGCTGTTTTGAAGACAATTCGGATAGGAGCTCGGATTAGAAAACAGGATCTTAAGGTACAACAATTTGTGTGGGATGTATCTATGGATACTGGTCTTTGGGGAACGGGTCAGGGGACAGCTAGTAAACATACGGAGGAAGGAGAGGCTAGGGTTGCATCAAGATTGCCAAAACTCAATTTTAGGACCTTCCATGAAAGGATTAGCCTTAGTGGTCATTCTATAAGCACAGTCTATCATAGATAATAATGAACGAGATACTTCCAAACTGGATAAGAAATTTTGTGGTTGGCTGAAAAAACTAAGTTCAGCTTCTCATTGGTCCTGGTAATATAAAGAGATAAGCTGATACTCAAATTCTTTTCTTTATTTGCCATTTTTGTCAAGTGAAAAGAATGGAGTTATTTCTAACAAATATCACATATATTATTTTCAACCTCAATTGAGAGTTGAGTGGCTTATTTGTCTATGGAGTACCCTCTAAAAAATGGAGTGACCTAGAAGTGAATCATATCCTTGAATCCTCCTTCCTGTCTTATACACAAATATTTGTTCGACAAAGAACCTAATGTTGAAAGGGAGAGTTGTTTGGTTGATCTGGAAGAAATTACTGCTTCTGTTTGGGATGACAGCATAAATGTTCAATTTTCTAGTGTTGTGGGCTTCCTAAAGAAGGGCTAACTAAGTGTGTTAAGTTTTGTTCGTTGGTATGTGATGGACCTTTTATTTTTAGGGAATAACACAATGCAGATTAATTATGCTAGAAAAGATTGAATGTTGTATCGTATGTCTAAAGAAGAGATTTGAGGTTACAAGATATGGTTTTTGATAGCCTAAGATCTAAATTATCTGGATGAAGTTGTTTGTAGGAACTAGCTCAATTGCAGGTATTAAGAGGCCTGCATTCTTGTGAGAATTGGCTAGCTCGGTATAATACTTGAGAACTAACTACAATCATGGAAATAGGCATCCATTAGTCTTTTAGTGTTGTACATTGTTGCATGTGATTTTACAGTAACGAAATTTTTATATCCTGCGTAGTAACCATTTTTTCACATTAATGCTTGTAGGATTCCTATATTCCTGTTGGTTTTGTTGAGAATAGTGGGAGATGCAACAAAAATGAGAAAGATGAAAAGGTAAGGTGGTTAAGATCTGAATTTAACTATTGGTGTATGAAGTTGATTATTTATTGGCAAATTGCTTGTTTTGGATGTAGATTCTCCCAAATGGTGATGCTTGGATTCCGCATTTGGTAAAAGAGATAGTTGGGGTTGCAACAAATGGAAACAAAGGGATTCTTGTTGACAAAAGGTTGGTAGATGGATCTGAGTCAAATGACAGGGGAAAGGTGTTGATCCCTCTCATTATTGGGGTTCAGGTAAAAATTTGTTGGGTTCTCTCACTTTGAGTTTTGGACTGATGATTCAAGTCATGTGTCTGATTAACATTTTCCGTGATCGTTACCCATCTTGCAGTGGCTCATTGTCAAATGGATTCAACGAGCAATTAAGGATGACATTGCAAAGGGTGGGAGGAATTTGTAGGTTCTGCCCAAGCATCATGCTATTTAGCTGCAAGTTCACTTCTACCTTGGTTCTCAAACAGTCAAACTCTTTTCTTTGCTCATGCCCCCCTTCTGTTTTTTCCAATCATAAGATCTTGTTACGTCCTCCTGAGTATTTCTGTGAATCGTGGCTGCTGTCTACTTTTTGTATTCTTCTCAGTGATCGGATGTTAGGGAAAAGGGATTGATCTCTGAAGTTGAGTGTATCGTTCGAGCTTTTGACATAATTACATATTTCGTTGCTTTTTTTATTTTATTTTTCGTATCCTACTTTTTCTCCAATTACACGAGCTGGAAGTTCTAATCGTCCAACCCTTGATTATGTGGCTGCTGATCGATCACGGACATGCATCACTTCCGCCGTAAATGTGTGATATGGGGGATTATGTGGGTGCACAAACTCAATGTCATTGCACAATTCTTAAAACTTAGCCCTGCTGGACTTAGAAGCTCGAAGCTCACAAGACTTTTTACCGTTTTCTTGATTCCGTGAGGAGGCTGTGACTCCTCAAGCACAACCCAATGTCATTACATAATGTCTAAAGATGAGTCTTAGAAGAAAGTGATTCCGCCAACCTATGCATGCTAAAGACAACAAAATAGTCATTGTCGGACCTTATTTGGAGCAGCCACGTGCCATTTTCTGCGCAGGTTGCTAGTTGAGCAGCAAGGTTATTCCAGGTGAAGGATGGAGGGTGGACCGTAGAAAGTGGAAAGTTTACATATATACTTATGTGCCTTGTTGATAATCATTAAGCAGTCCACTTTAGGTCTCTAACATCATTAGGGACACCATTAAAGTAGTTAATGCTTTCATAATTGCACGCTCTGTAGTTCATGGATTTGGATTACACTAGCCTGATAACCCAGTGTCATGTCTTTATTTCTTCAGCCCCTTTTTCTCTCCAGGGTGTGCCAGACTTTAGAGAGATCCCACAACGTTTAAAGGGGACAATCGAAAATACAATCTAGGTTTTGTCGTTGATCTGTCCAGGCACAGATTTCTACGTGAAGATTCACAGGAGGAGAATTTGCAATCATTTAGATCGAATTCTTTGTATATTTATATATCTGTGTATAATCTTTGCAAGAGATTATTCTTCTATCCACATCCTGCAACTAACCAGCTTTTTGTAAAAGAAGATTAAGATGATTCAACAAATCAATTAATTGTGTTACTAACCTTTTTCCTTTTATCACAAAACAAGCTTGAATTGCAAACTATGATTAGCCCCATATGAGATTCTGAACTAGTCAAATTGATAGTGAAAGTAGGGTCTAAACCATTATTAAATCTCAAGCTTGATTGACTGGGGTTGCCTGTAGCCCCATTGCATTTGAAAGGGAATCAAACCTAACAATGTTCTCTTGAGTCTTCAGACGTCTCTCCGTAAGACTTTTTGCTTCGTGAAAAAGAGGTTATTTATGTTAATCAAACCTATATCTTTATAGTCATAAAGGAATAACTTTCTTTTTATTTTTATCTCAAATATAAATATAATAAAAATGTATAGTTATTCAAATTAGGCCTTAATAATGGTTTATTTTAAAATAATTAATATAAATTTAGCAAAAATTTAATATTATAAAATATTTTTAATAATTTGAAATAATAAAAGAATTGTTTAAAATAAACAAAATCACACCCCAAAAAAAATTGACTCCAAGGCCCAAGCTGTTTTTCCGATTGCTATTTAACACTGTCTTCTGGTGTTATTTATGAGGGGCAGCTGAGAGTCTGAGCTGAGGCGCGACAACCTCGTCAAAATGGGTAGAAATTTGGACAACGCAGCGATCGCTGTCTTGGTGCCACTTCCTTCAGTTCTCTTCTACCTCTCTTTTCTTAGCAGTTATCATGCAAGTGTTAGCCATGACACTTCTTTGTCTCCTCTGTGGTCATGGTGCGTTGACCACCCCTTTCTCTTGGCCAATGTACTCTTCTTCTTCAACGTCAACGTCTTCTTCTGGCTCATTAGCCACGTCCAGGAGAGCCACTGGGTAAATTTTGCTTTATTTCCTTTTTGAGTTTTACATTTTTTGTCCCATCTCTTCCTTTTTGCTTCTTTGCTAGTGTCAACTGTGTACTTCTTCCGTGCGCAGATGATAAGTTTGTACTGGACTGTGATACCGGTTTTGCTTGTTTTTTACTACGCGATGTACCCATTAGCCCAGTACAACTATTGGAGGTCGAGAATTGTGATAATGATCACATTGGTTTGGAGTATGAGGCTTAGCCATAGCTATTTTAGGCGGGAAAATTGGCAGTGGGGTGCTAGAGAAGACTGGAGGTTCAGTGATTTGCGTCGCCGATATGGCAAGCGTTGGTGGTGGATTTCGTTTTTCGCTGTTTATGTCTCGCAGCAGGTAGTTAATCCCTGCTTATACTCACTGTTCAATGTTCATGATGACTGTTGTCGGGTTAATCACCATAATTAACCTGCCATGAAGTGTTGCAGATAGAAGTATAAGCAATAGAAACTTGAGCTTTCGGGTGTTTTTGCTTATCCGGTGATTTTCCCATTTGCAGGTGTATCTACTTGGTCTATCACTTCCTTTATACATTATTCATTCGGTTGATAAGCCGTTGAACATCTGGGATTTTATAGCTATTATGGTTTGCGTTGTTGGCATCGTGATAGCGTACTTTGCTGATACACAACTTCATGCTTTTGTGACTAAAAACAAGAAATTAAAAGAGCTTGGTAAGCCATTGGTCCCAGTTCTTAATAGCGGCTTCTGGTACTACTCTAGGCATCCGAACTACGTTGGGGAGCAATTATGGTGGTGGGGTTTGGTGATATTTGCATGGAACCTGGGACATGGGTGGACATTTATTGGGGCTCTTATCAATAGTCTGTGCTTGGCCTATGTCACTTGGCTAGTTGAACAGCGGATGCTTAGAGAAAAGTGCAGAGCTGAAGCTTACAGGCTATATCAGAAGACAACTTCGGTGTGGATCCCTTGGTTCAAGCCATCTGCTATTGCCAGAAAAGATAAGGATAATTGATCGGGTTTTATATGAGAGTGCTGAATTATGTTTGGTTGTTTATGCTCTGCACTACTAAATGATCTGTCGTTCTTCTGTATTGTTCATAAAATATGATGTCATCTAGCTGTATAGAAGTTGTGTGACATGCATAGCTTGTGAATTTTCTGTGTAAGTGTGGCGTTCAGTCTTTGATCTGAACCCTTGGAGAATAATTTGTAAATGGAAGATCAAAATTTTCATAGATCTACCAACTTAAAGTCTGTTTATTATATACAAAATTACAACGTAATGTAGAAATTTTTTTGAAATTTCCCGTTGCTAATCTATTAAATAAGTAAATAAATATATATATCTCAAAATATGCATGAAATAATATCAAAATCTTACAGTTATATATCCATAATCAAATTAATGTTACATAATTTAGGTTTGTCAGGCTTATGAGTTCAGGCACTAGGTCCTTTGTACCCACCCAACATGTCCAATCCTTTTTCGAGCCAAAATCGATATCATTTTATGTCTATTTATACTCATAACGACGTTTTTTGCGTGAAACGGGGCATTCGGTACAGATCTGAGCCCATGAGTTCGAGAATCCAACGGTAAATAATAGATTCGACTACAAACTTGAACTACCGAAAGCATGATGCCACAAAATCCTTTTCTGAGTTAAGCCATTGTCTGACAAGTGAATCCATATCAAACTGTAGCAATCAATGAACGCAACAAGCCAATTTCCACAGTTACTACTTTTCTATAGTAATACATAAGAAAATTAGGAGCTTTTGATTAGTAATATGAAATCTGAATCGTTGGTTTGGAAAATCTCGAGTACATTGGTTACCTAAAACATTATACAACTATGATGCCTGCAAACTAAACACCAGGCTTCTCTGGTACCATATTCTGATAATTATAGGACGACATTATTTTAAGGAATATAATCCGCATAAATGATTGTTAAAGCCTGTGAAATCAACTATATAAAGTAGGTTGATTCTGACATTAGATTTGCCATAGCTTAGTACTTGCAACTCAAGTTAGTGTTTCCTCATTATATCAGAAGAAGAGCACGCTTGTATTTGAAGTTACAATTTTTGTCCAGGTGCAAGAACGTGCTTTGGGTTGAATTGATCAAAAGTATTAGTTGAGCTGCCAATCCATCAACTCAGGCGCATGGAGGGGGCAGGGGATGTGTAGGCTGTGTTCATTGGCCGTGGTATTATCAATCACTTCTGTGTCTGCTAAACACGGCTATGGAAAGGAAGGACGGAAGGTTGGATGGCTTTCCTTGGAAAAGACAGAAAAAGGAGTTCTGTCGAGTCTTGATGATATGGACCTCTCATCTGTAGACCTTGAGCTCCTCCGGAACGGTAAACACAATGAAAGGTAAGCTTGTGCCAACAAGATGTGTATTTTCACTGGGAAACATCAAGCATACCAACTAACGCACTTTAAATCTGAAACCACGTGATTCGGAGGTTTTGAGACTCTGGAAGTGAGTAGGTTGTTCAGAGTAGCGAAGGATAAGGATAAAACAGTTGGGTAATGAAATGCCATACAATGGCTTTTGGAGTTGGAATGACGACACGTAATTGAGAAGTTAATGCTTGTTTGGGGGAATGAGAAAAAGGTAATGGGAATGAAATGAAAAATAATGCCTGATGAAGAGTTATGATTATATAGGTTATATTATCATTCCTGATTTTAGGGGTTTGCTCCATTCCTCCCGATTAGGAGAGGAATGGGAGTCATTCCTTGAACATTTGGCGCGCTTTTTACGTGACTCGACCGAATTTCTCCAATCTTTCTCTACAGCCGATCTACGATTCATCTGTTAGAGGAACCCTTTCATTTTGCAAGACACCCTTAAGACTCTCACATCATTTCTGTTTGCATTACCTGCATTGCCACGATCAATGTCGCTGTAGGGATTTGTGGTTTCAGCTAGTCCGCAGCATCCGCATCAACCCAAAAGTCAGGTGCTTCTCTTGTCTATGCCTCTCCA
>JANQBM010000004.1:4536090-4550663 GCA_025594535.1 Erythroxylum domingense | reverse complement strand
TTACTTGTTTTTGATCTTGCTTTTTAGTCTTAACAGTCACCATCAGGTTTCATTTTGTTCTTTACACAGGTTTGTAAAATACTGCAGTATGTTGACACGTACCAGAGAGAAAACAAACTTAATCATGTTCCTATCATACTGTGTGGGTGAGCTCCCAGTCCAGTACATTTTAGGTAGATATCTTCTGCCAGAAATGGCCAGCAGTGGACATCCTGACTTTGCTTTCCTTTGGTTTATTCTTCTGTAGTGATTGGAAGGTAGCAAACGTGGACAAGTTTATAAATTCCTCAGGTCCCAGGGATTTGTGTCATCTTATGACATTGCTCATCAATACACAGACGGTGATGCCGATGCTCACAGGGTCAGTTTCTATACTTTTCTTTTTGGCTTTTGCATCTTAACATCACAGCAAAGTTCGGTGCATTTTGCTTACAAGATTAATGTTTCCTTTCAAATGTCCTAGTGGGTGAGCCACCGAAATCATAGGGGTAGCATCTGTGGTGTAGATTTCATATGGCTTCGGAATCCTAGTCAACCGAAAAAAGCATTGAAGAAAAGTTGGGCTGAAGCGGTGTTTGGAATAATAAAAGTAAGTATAACCATTAGTCACGTTCAGAGCATTTTATTAACTGAAGTTCTTTATTCCGATGATATACAGCTTTATAATTTATGATCTGGGTTTGTTTCTTTCTATTTCAGTTGTCTAACTGGGTCACAGTGTAAATATGTGACTATTTTCATATGGAAAGAGAACTGGAATAAGGTTTCACATTAGATGGTCCAGTCTATCAACTTTCCACATTTTAGCTTTTTTGGTACATACCTTGCTGTAAATACACTACAACTCTATGTCTAGGTTGAAATAATTTAGACCAAAAAGGATGTTTTAGTGAACTGCTTAAGAATATGTTCTAGGCATCTGCAAGTTAAAAGTCTCAGGACTGTTTGAATTGATAATTGAAAGTTTTAAGCTGCAAGCCGTAGATGCACGCAGTCAACTCGCTTTTTTTTGTCTTAATTTGTTTATACTTAGACAAAATAGGTAACTACTCTGTTCTGTATTTTGGAGTAAGTGTGCCAAGAACATAAGTGGTATTGTTTGTTTGAGAAGTGTAGTTAATCATTCTGACTTTCCTGCATCTGTTGGGATGATCTACTCTTGTTTATTCTTTGAGTATCAGCTCCAAAAAGCTTCTTTGACTGGAAAGGATGCATTTGCATTTCTAAAGGCTGACAAACACAAAGGTTTTATAACATATTCATCATTTTGTGAAGCACTTCGCAAGGTATTTTACTGTTAGCTGCTGTATTTGCAACTGAATGTTTGATGGGAAGATAGACTCAGCAAGGGTTTATCTCATGCAGGTAGATTTACTCACTATTCCTTATGGACTGAGTTTCCAGGAAACAAGAGATTTGTGGAACCAAGCAGACAAAGATGGAAATGGGGTTATTGATTATGAAGAATTTAAGGTATACTATCCCTTACCATCTTCAGTTTCAGCTTCCCCGTAAACACTCCTCTGCAAAAGATATGGTATAAGAATCTGGTTATGTCAGTTTCTTTTTGTTTGTAACCATACTCTTTTGATTGCTCTGTGTACTTAACACAGACCTATATGTTTCTCTTAAATATACGTGTTCTACTTCTAAGTAAGTGATGAATATTTGGAACAGGGAATGTGGAATTCGGAATGTTTGGAGCAGATGGAAGAAAATCACATCGGGGGAAATGAGGAAGAAGTGATTGGTTTCAGTGTGAAGGATGCTGTTCTGTTCCCCCGCGAGGTGGAGAGAGGAATGTGGCCCGAAAATTACTCCTTGTCAGATCATGCTAGACTCACTGTCGTTTTTTCACCTGTAAGGATTCAGTGGGGGTTAGCCTTACAGCAGCAGTAGCAGCATAAAGATAAAGAGGGTCATGGGAATATTGACATGGAAAATAGAATTGGAAGTTTGTAAATGAAAAGATCATACAAATACAATTGTACCATGTCTCCCAAATCTCTCGATTTGGGCCATATCTTCTGGATATAAAATTTTGTAACTAGAGGGAAGGGATCAGAAAGTTTTGCCAGGGCCATTGCATCATGTATCTGTTCAGCTCCAATGAACCCTTCCATTAACAAATCACCTTAAGATGTCATGATGTGTTTGTTGTTACAAAGTGCTTTCAACTTTAACAAAAGAATACTGAATCTGGGACGTGGGTGGGGGGTTGGGGTCCACAGAATCTTGGAAGCAAAAGTTTCGTTTAGTTTGAGCCTATCTCCTGTGGCGTGGAAATTACCAAAACTCCTCAGTCCTCACCAAGCGCAAGTGAAGAGGGGTCAGTACGGAAAACAGGAAAAATCATGACGTTCAGGTATGCTACTGGCGGGATCCACGCCCAGTCGACGGACCAATAGGTGTGGGTTTAGCAACCAATTCGCAACGAAGTAGTCGAGTGACGAACAGTATCGGAATCTAAAAAGGAGTTAAATTTGTCTCCGCAATGCAAGCAGTACATTACCACTCCGATCCTTGCGTCAAACTGTCTCCCATCATAGCTTATTTTAACAACTACTTGGCAACGAAGTAGTCGAGTGATGAACAGTGTCGGAATCTAAAAAGGAGTTAAATTTGTCTCTGCAATACAAGCAGTGCCACTCCGATCCTAACATCAAACTGTCTCCCAACCATTTTAGGAAGAAAGATGAGCTCAACCTCCACGATCTCAACTGGTCAGTTCCAACTTCTTTAAGCCCAGTCTCTTGCTTTTGTTTGTCACCTAATCATTAAACTGCGTTCTTTCTAACTCTTAATTTACTCTGTCTGTATTAATTTACTCTGTCTGTCTTTGTTTAGTTATGGCCGTTGCGGTCAATAAAAAACTGCGGGCGGTTGGATACGGATTTCATCCAACCGACGAAGAGCTGCTGACCCATTTCCTAAAATACAAGAATCTCGGACACGAAAGCCAGGTGGGGGCAATAAACGTTGTTAACGTCTGCAAGTGCGAACCTTGGGACCTGCCCGGTATGTATATAATCATACCTCGTCTTCTTACATCGTTTTTAATGTTTTTCCCTTCTCTAATTGGATAGTTTTGATCTTAATAAGACCAATCGAAGATAAGATCCAAGGACCATGTGTGGTATTTCTTCTGTCCCCGTAACTTAAAGTACTCGAAGAGTAAGCGACTCAACAGGACGACGGAGGCGGGTTACTGGAAACCCACCGGCAATCCTCGTAACGTCACAGCCAAGCGTACGAAGATGCAGATTGGTACTAAGAGGACTTTGGTTTTCTACCTTGGTCATCCCAAAGGAACGAGGACCGAATGGGTCATGCACGAATATGACTTTAACTTGCCTAATCAGGTAGTTTGACCTTGTGGTTGTACATACTATCTATGAGAAATGTTCGTTTAAATTGGCAAGGGCTGGATCGATCTTTTTCGTTGTATCAGCAGATGCTTGTTATGTACAGTGTTGAGCATTTTAAAAGGCAAAGTTTAGGGCCAATCTAGTTTATCCGTTACAATTTCTCAGAAACTTTGAACTTCATTCGTCATTTTTTGTGTAAGTAACTTTGAAGTGTGATTTGGATTCATCTGACCTTGGTAAAAGAAGTATTGGAGATGATGAAGTTGTTTGAAGTGGCAATTCATGTGGTGTTGTGTTTAGTTGTGGATTTGCTTTATTGGTTTCTGTTTTTTATTTACTTTTGCAATTTGATTTCATTAGGAGATCTCAGAGTGAGCTCATTATCTTTGGTCTTGATGCAGGGGAATTTTGTGGTTTGCAAGTTGCGGAAAAAGCCATGTGAAAAGACCAAGAATCCTGATGTGGCTTTAGCTTCTGATTTTGAAACAGACGTAGCTAATTCATTTTGTGATAAGCAACAGTCTGCATTTCAAGAGGCTCCTAATGTGGAGAATGAGTGTCAAAGTGAAGTGCCTGGTACGCCTTGTTGCGACGGGGTCTCTTCTCCGACACTGACACCTTCCATTCTTTGCAGCCAAATATTCTCTTCTGGTGAGAAAACTCCTCCACCTCCTCCTCCTCCTCCTCCTCCTCCTCCCACTGCAATACCTTCCATTCTCGAAAAACAAATATCAGTAACAATGATACCTTTCAATCTTCAAGAACAAATAGCAGTCCCAGTGATACCTTCTAATCTTAAAGATACAATATCAGTTACAATGACACCTTCCAATTCTAAAAATCAAATATCATTCGCAATGACATCTTCCCCCAATATTAAAGATAAAATATCAATGACATCTTCCAACCTTAAAGGTCAAATATTATCTTGCGGTGAGGCTACTCCTCACTCTACAAAGCCTTCCGATCTTATAGATCAAATATTCTTTTGCAGTGAGGCAAATCCTCACGCCACAAAACCTTTCAATCTTGAAAATCAAGTACCAAACAATATTGAAAATCATATGCTAGTATTTCAGAATTTAGCCTATGGAGGGGATGAGTTTACTCCAACGGCTATGTCTTTTGATTTTAGAGATGAATTACATCATCAGAAAGGTAATGATCTATCTACCTCCAGTATAAAAAATCACTTTGATTTTGAAGGAGGTAAATGGATTACAGCGATTACTGGACCTTCAGATACTAATAGTCAATTAATCTCGAAGGAGAGTATTTCTGTTCTACCTTCCAACTTAGAACATAAGTTACCCCATTATGATTTACTACAATCCTGTGGGAATCCACCCCTTTTGGGTCCTTCTAGTTCTAGAAACGAACTAGAACATGATCTAGTTGAACCAAATTGTGGGATGGAGCATGATTTTATAGAACTAAATTCATCATCAGAAGTGAATGTACCTGTCACTCAGGATGGTGAATCTGGTTCCCTAGAGCCAACAATTTCAGGTTTCAAAACCCAAAGTACACATGAGAAGACTATTGTGTCAACTCCCGAAGATATTGAGTGGAGTTTCCTGGCGCCATTTGATTTAGTAAGTAAAACAGAGGCAAGTACTAAATCCTTAATAATTTTTTCCCTTTAAAGTATTTATTCATATGGAACATAATAAGTGAATTTGAGGACTATGCTTATACTACCTTGTTTCTTTTTTTCTTCTACAGTTTGACACTCTACTAGAGGAAAACTGGTTAACTGATCCAGAAGGCATGTTTGGCTCTGAACCTCAATGGCTTATGTCCGGTAAAGTAAGCCCTTGGGCACAGTACAGTGGCTTCGGTAACTCCATGCCTGGTAGCTATGATCTGGTTCATGTGCCTTCTTTTTCCTTGCCTGCCTGACTTACAGATTTTGTTGTGGCACCACAAAGCAAGCCTACGTAGGTTATAAGATTGGTGAGGCACACGACCTCTCCTCTCCCTAGTGAGCTTATAAAGATAAGAACAAACTGCTTCAGTATGTTAATACTTAATAGCGTATGTCTGACAATGTTGTACTTATAATATGGTAGTTTGATTGCTGATACTCAGCAACTAAAAGAACTAAAGTGGTGATTGTATATCAATGGTGATTGTATATATTGATAAGGAATTGGAGTTTTAGTTGTATCCTGTTCTTAATTGTATGACTAATATTTGACTGAATTTGAGGGTGATAAGCACATATTTGGATTCAGAGTAGTAGTACTGTAGTTTTTATTTAACATGAATCAAAGTAAGATGAAAACAATTTAGCTTGATTATAGCTCCGAGGTTCATGAATACTTGATGAGGTAAAACAAGAAATTTAAATATGATGAGGTAAAACAAGGTGATTGAATAAACGGAAAAGTGGGAGGAGTATAGGACATACCTGAGGAAGGTAACTGATCTGAGAAAATTCCAGCAGCAGAGGAGAAGTATTTACATTCGAGACATAATCCTTTAATCTTGAAGATGGATATTTGACTCTTGTGCTTTTCCGAACATGTAAGTGAGGTAGGGAAGATGGAGGAATATCTGGGGTAGAATCTGAAACTGGTAATGCAGCTGGGACTGAAGAACTTGGTGTATCATTAATAGGTGGGGCAGAACATGTTTCAGCTGGAAGGAGAGGAACTGGTGTATCATTACTAGGTGTAGGTGGGACTGTAGAGTCATAACGAAAGTCAGTAGGAAGTGTGAAAGAAGGATTAACATGAGAAATTAAGGGCAGGGGTGTGGAATGATGTTGTGGTGTGACGTTGGTTGGCTTGAGCATAAGGAAATATTGATTCATGAAACACAAAATCTCTGGCAACAAAGGTTTTGTGGGTATCAAGATCAAACAAATTGAATGCCTTCTGACCAATAGCACAGCCAATAAAAACACACTTGAAAGCTCTTATATCAAATTTATCCTTGAGGCAATGTATTTGTGGCATAACAAAGACATCCGAAAGTCTTAAGATGATCATACCTCGGTGGCTTTACCATAGAGCCGCTCATATGGAGTTTTCCAAGATAAAACAGGTGTAGGTAGTCGGTTGATGATGTAAGTAGCCGCCAAAATTGAATCTCCCCATAATTTCTTTGGCGTCTTACTTTGAAACATAAGAGATCAAGCAATCTGAAATAGATGTTTGTATTTTCATTCACAACCCCATTTTGTCGAGGGGTGTATGGATGTGATTGTTGATGTACAATGCCTTTGGTTTTGAAAATATGGGAACAATCTGAATTGACAAATTCACTTTCATTATCACTTCTTATGGCTTTAACAGTGCTTTGAAATTGGTTTTCAATGAAGCTGAGAAAGTGGGTAAGAGTTTTAACGGTTTGTGTCTTGTGTTTGAGTAGAAACGTCCGTGTAGCCTTACCAAAATCATCATCAATAGTCAAGATATGGTGAGCTCCTGAAATAAAAGAGATTCTATATGGTCCCCATAGGTCTATATGAATGAGATCAAAAATGTGGGCTGAAGTGGTTTGGCTGTTGGAGAATGGTAAACGGTGTTGTTTGGATAGAGGGCAAATATCACATAGAGGTAAATGTAGTGAATCACCAGAAGTAATGCCATCAATACGTTTTATGACAGAATAAGGAGCATGACCCAATCTGTTATGCCAAAGTTGAAAATCAGTCAGATCTTTTATTTATATGGTCAGTAAACGTACATGCTGCTTATTGCTGAATATGAAATCTCGCCATCTTTGCAGCTTGAACAACATAATCAATTGTATCTTGTAAGAAACTAGATTTGTCTAGAATGTAAGGACTTCCCATAACTCGTCCAACTGCTAAAAGCTTCTCAGTCAGCAGGTCTTGAAACATACAAAAGGAAGGGTAGAACGTGATTCGAATACCAGACATGTTAGAAAGCTTATGAACTGAAAGTAGGTTGAACTTAAAACTGGGTATATGAAGAGCAGTAGTTAGTTTGAGAGAAGAGCTAATGGTCATATCCCCTATCTGATGAACCAATTTAACTGATCCATCTGCTAAACAAAACCGGTGCATATTATTTCGGGATTTTAGGATGATTAAAAAGCTCAAGGTTTGATGTCATGTGGTTTAAGGCTCCTGTATGAATTAGCCATGAACCTGGTTCTATAAAGTTGAATGGATTGAAAGCAAAGTTGAGTGCAGAACCCGCAAAATCTGTCAGATGAGCAAAATTAGTTAGGCGACTATCCTCACCCATATTCATTCCTTTCATGTATTTCATAACCTCTTCTTAGATAACATTTGTAATTTCCGCAGACTAGCCAGGTGATTTCTGAATAATCTCAGTTGTTTCAGCTCCGTCAAATGGGGTGTCACAAAATTTGCCATTTCTCGTGGTTATTTCTTTCCTTTTTGTTCATTGCTATTCTTATACCAGTCTGGATATTCATGTAATTTGAAGCAAGTTTCCTTCAAGTGTCCCTCTGTTATGCAGTAAACACAGTGTCTGTCTTTCTTGGCCTTTCTTCTCTTGTCGTTCCATTGTTTGTTTTCGTTTCTTCCATCCTGCTTGAAACCGTATCCCCTGGCCAATAATGCGTTATGCTCAGAAACTTCCTCCACATCATGCACTTCCCTCTGTTTCTCAACTCGTAATATCATCTTTTTTTTCTTGGTAAATCAATAAAATTTTATAAATAATAAGAAGTTATGTACAACTAGAGATTGCCCAAGTTGCAATCTCTTATCCAGACCAGAAGCCTAACTCACAACTCGTAATATCATCGAATAGGCTCTATCCACATTAGGAATAAGATCCATAAGAAGAAATTAATTTTTGACATGATCAAATGAATCATTTAAACCCATCAAGAATCCAATTAATTTGCTCATCTGATTTAAATCAGCTATAGTTTTTGATGCACTACACGTACATTCTGGAATTGGCAGTAAAAAATTCAACTCATCCCAAAGTTTCTTCAATTTTGTATAATATTTGGCAATGCTCATGTTTCCCTGATCAATTGAACTTTACATTCTGGAATTGGCAGTAAAAAATTCAACTCATCCCAAAGTTTCTTCAATTTTGTAAAATTTTTGGCAATGCTCATGTTTCCCTGATCAATTGAACTTATTTCTCTTTGAATCTGATATATCATAGTCCATTACTCACACCAAATCTCTCATCAAGTTCATCCCATAACTCTTTTGCATTTCTTGCATAAATGAAGGCATCAGCTAACTCCTTGGAAATAGAATTCAGAATCCACGATGTTACCATTTAGTCAACCCGAACCCAATGTTCATACTCAGGCGACGTCTTATTTGGCATGATACATGTTCCATTGAATCCTAACTTGACCTTAGCTCCTAAGGCAATTATCATGGATCTCGACCATGACAAGTAACTGGATCCATTAAGAGGAGAAGATACGAGAATCATACCAAGATGATCCGATGACTGGAGCTGTAAAGGATCTTCAATGATCTGGCTTTCATATTGTGGTCTTGATTCATACTGACGATCACTGTTCGCCATGATTCGTGAGAACTAACAATAGCAGAGTATGCGTTGTATCAGAATTCAGAAACCAGTAATCGTCGGCTCTGATACCATGTACAGAATAGTTAAAGAGGCAAAAATCGTTATTTGCTTTTACTCTATTATTGACGTAAAGAAGTTTGATTATATACAGATATACTAACTATCAAAAGCTGTTAACAGACTAAAATTTAACAAAATTACGAAGAACTTTCCTAAACTCATCATTTATGTTTTAGGATAATTAATCTGAAATACCACTAAGGGGCATGCTTAAAATACCAAAGAAGGAGCAGAAGTAAATTAACGAAGATGCATTCCAATGGAAATGAGGTATGTCCTGTTACAGGAGAACGTCCAGAATGTTCTGGAATGTTCTAGGGCAGGTTAGGTCCAGTTGTGGAGTTCACTTCTTCATTCACCTTTTGAGTTCTGAGCGATTGTCTTCCAAGTTTTCAGTTATGGTGGGATCCACACGCAAGCCCTTAATCCAATGGTGTTCTCGTCACTTGACTAGCGAACTTCTCAGTGAAGTTGAGACTTTGACTTGAAACTGTTACTAACTTGCTATGCTCAACTGAAATGTTATACCTTTTCTTCTTATATATGTTTTGATTCTCTTCTACATGCCTCGTTGTGAACAACTTCTGATCCTAGTGTTATAAGCTTCTCGTTTGGTGAGTAAAAGGAAACGAAAAATCTTTCTTTCTTTGTTTTTGGGTTTTGATTCTGTACTCTGATGTGTTACCGTTTGCTTAGTATTATAAACAGAGGGAGTTGATCTTTCAAGATGGCAAGCACAGGTTACGATTTTGAGTTAGAGAATGCGGTTGGCTATAGGTTTAGTCCAACAGATGAAGAACTGGTGAACCATTACTTAAGGCTGAAGGTGCTTGGTTCTGATCATGAAGTCGGTGAAATTCCTGAGCTCAACGTCTGCGAGTTTGAACCTTGGGATCTAGCTGCGAACATAAGTACACATGCATAACCTTTTCGTTATTTTGTTTGAAAATTTCTGGTTATTTAGACAACTCCATACAATGTCTTCAACAGGGAATTCAGAAATTAACTCGGATAATCCAAAGTGGTATTTCTTTAGCCCTCGGATTTATAGGTACTCCAAGAATAAGAAAGCCAACAGAAGAACCAAACTTGGTTACTGGAAAGCCACTGGTAGGGATCGTAAAGTGAAGAGCGAGAGCACCAATGAGGAAATTGGTATTAAGAAGACATTGGTGTACCATGAAGGTCGTGTTCCTAATGGAGGAAGGACCAATTGGGTCATTCACGAATATACTGCAACCCTTAACCTGCCAAACCAGGTACAGATCAGGAGACTCTTCACTCTCATGAAAACTGAGAAAGGGGGTCCTTCATTTTTCCAAGTTGATGCAAGAAAAGACTCCATTACTGGATTGATTTCTTGTGCATGAACTTGTATGCTTGGTAGGGTAATATGATCAGCACTAAATTTGCAATTTCAGCAGTAAATATCTTTTATCTTTTTTTTTGGTACATATTTGATCGAATTGTGTAGGGGGCGGAGTTTGTTCTATGCAAGTTGAAGAAAAATCCCGGTGACGTGCCTAACGTGGAAGATGAATCGAGTCCTGTGCTGGACTTCGAGCATGATCAAAGTATAACCGAGAGTAATGATGTTCCAGCAATTGGAGAAGGTAACTCCAGTCCCCAAGTTGTTGCTGAGCATAGAAGTGATGTAGCGGAGGTGAGAAATGGCATTCTTTGTGGGGATATCTTTCATCCAAGGACCTGAAATTATTGTCTACTAAAAAAATGACTTTCTTTGCAGGAGGAAGCCTCCCAAGTAGTAGCACACCTGAACTCGTTCCATGGCTACGATGAGATGGATTACGACCTTAACTCTGCAGTACAGTTTCCAACATACTCTTACGACGACTTTGCTTCTTCTTCCTCCATCTGAAATATGGTAGCAGATAGGATCCTAGTTTGATGTTTAATATCTGCAACTAGGAGACAAATAAGAAGTCAGATTCTGAATTGCTTCAGATTCTAGACATAGGGACGTGTGTGTATGTTTCTTATGCATTTTATTGGTATGTCACTGGCCTTAAAGTGAAGAAGTAAGCTCTTCCTGTGTTACCTTCCCGAATTCATTCATACCAAGCAAGGAAGTTGTCCACATCACGTTCTTATCTTCACCAAAAAGTAGCTCAAATAATATTAGCTAAAGAAAACAGGGCATTAAATTAAATGTCAAAATTTTCCAATTTTTTAAAGTTTTTAAATCAAATTTAAATCTTTAACAAGACTTTTTTCTAATTAAAAAATGATATGATGGATGAAAAATGAAATATCTTAACAATTGTTAAGTGATTCCTTTTTTTAATTATACATAAATTTGTTATATTAAAGAAAAATTTTGGAACTTAATTAATAAAATTGGGGTATAAAACTATAACCTTCCTTTTATGCAGTTTCAAATATTTTTTTTAAAATTTATTATTTTTAATTATATAAAAATACCCAATACTAAAAGCTACTTTTTATTAAATTTCTGTCAAATTAAATACCAAAATATATGAAAATAACTTGAGACAAACATAGTAAAATATTTTTTACTAAGTTAGAATTCTCATCTCTCCAATAAAATTTCTAAATGTTAAAAAGTGCAGGCGACATTTTTTTCTACATATATATATATATATATATAATTTGTTATAGAATTTATGATTTATTGATATCCACTAATACATGGTTTACTAAAGTAGCTTTCGAACCAAGCTAACCATTGTAATGACCAAAACCTCGTCACTTATAGCTTCTTAACGAAGCAATTCACTTTCCCAGACGCAAAGAATCTGAAGCAGTGTAGCATGATGGAAAGTACTAGGAACATGAAAGCAACCTACGAACTTCTCAGTGAAGTTGAGACTTTGACTTGAAACTGCTAGTAACTTGCTATGCTCAACTGAAATGTTATAGCCTTTCTTCTTATATATGTTTTGATTCTATTCTACATGCCTCGTTGTAATCAACTTCTGATCCTAGTGTTATAAGTTTCTCGTTTGGTGAGTACAAGGAAAAGAAAAATCTTTCTTTCTTTGTTTTTAGGTTTGATTCTGCACTCTGATGTGTTACCGTTTGCTTAATATTATAAACAGAGGGGAGTTGGTCTTTTGTTAAAGCATGAAAGAAAGGGTTAGCTAGACGTATATATAATAATTCTTTATTCATTAATTGCCCTACTGTACAGTTTGTTGCTTGTACATAGCACGTGTATGACTTGTATTCATCCTTACTGTATAGCACGTGTATGGCTTGTACTTAGGGTCGGTCCTGAAATTTTGTAGGCCCAGAGCGAAAGAGAAGATATGGACCCCTAATTTTAATTAAAAATAAATTAAAAAAATTTAATATTAAAAATTCAATATTAAAAATTTAATATTAATAAATTATTAAAAGTGGGCCCTGGGCAGAGGCTCAGCTTGCCCCTACCCAGGGCCGGGGCTGCTTGTATTTATTCTTTTCTTTCTTGAAACAAACTTGCATTGTATACATTATTATAAATACATTTTTTTGAGGCTCAACACAGAATCTGAGCACGTTATTCATATTCGTGAACACATATTTTCTTTGTCTTGGTGTCAGAGCTTCAGTAATGGCTTCAGCCTTGTCTACTAGGTCCTCGGCAACTTCTAATTCTACACCCCTCGTCGAAACTTTGCCGAGGACGTGCTCACTCTTTAATTCCTCAAGCCAAATTGCCTCCATCAAGTTGGACAGAGGCAATTATTTGGTGTGGGGATCAATAGTGTTACCATTGATTGAAGGGAATCTTCTTCAATCTCACATTGATGACACCCAAGTCGCCCCTCCGCATCTTGTTTCTGGAGACACAGGGATGGTTTCAAACTCATTTTTTGATGAGTGGTATTTTGTCGACCGCCTTTTAGTCGGATGGATGAGGAACACCATGACCTTAGAGGTACGACCCCAACTCCTACATTGCAAAACTGCTTGAGAATTATGGGTTAGTGCACGAGAGCCTACTTGCGCCTCGATGAAGTTGCGGGTGATGATGCTCAAGTCGGAGCTCCATCAAACCTGCAAAAATGCACTCAAGATGGAAGAGTATCTCACCAAAATGAAGACCATCTCTGATCAACTAACGCTGGCAGGAGGTCCTGTGGCAACAGAAGACCTTATCCTTCACACGTTGAATGGCCTCGATGCTGACTACAATGCAGTAGTAGTCAAGCTGGTAGATCAACTAGATCTTACATGGATTGATACACAATCCTCGTTACTTCCTTTTGAGAGCTTTCTTGAGCAATTGAATCATTTCTCAACCTTAACAATTCAGCCTTATATGAACCTGGCTCAAAAAGATGAATCTGATAAAACGAGCTCAGGTCATGAACATGGGTCTTGGAGAGGTATAAGTACTATAAGTACTTATAAACTACAATATTTATCTAATTAATGTATAAAATTAGATAAAATAAAAATACAAAAAAAATATTTTTTTGTACCTCAAACTCGTGATAATAAAAATTCTTTGACACCTGAGAGGTATTCTTCCATATATTTCCCTCAAGATCTATCTTCTTCTTAAACTTAGATGAGATATTTTTGAAGCACATTCTAGACGGAGCCAACATAATATATAAGCTATTTTAGATCATTTTCAAATTAAAACCTATAACTTCAGTATAAACCTATGATGTTATCATGTATTATGAAATTTTTAGAATTTCACTCACAGATTGTTGACAATTATGATGCAAGTTCTTCCATCAACTTCCTTAGCTTCAGGCTAGAGGTCGCCTCGTTCATCCGCAATCTTTAACCCTAATATCTTTGTCAATATAGGGGTGGTGGATGGTGTACTAGGGCTGCTGGATGGTTTAGTAACAAGTACAAAAGGTGGCTATACAAGGACTGTAGGTCTGGAAGGTGATGTCTCATTTGGATGTGTAGTAGCTAGAGGTACAACACTTGATTCTGTAGCTGGAGCAGAATGTGATCCTTCACCTAGAATTGTATTGGCTCATCCAAATTGTGGTAGCCTGACCCTTGATCGCATCATTTCCTGTTTTCTCTTTTGCGGCATATTTTTAACCTGAAATATGTATTTTATTGAATATTCCAGTAATAGAACAATATAAATTAAATATATAACAATATATTGTTGATGCAATAATATATTTATTCATATAATATTCTATTACAAACACAAATTAATCGCTATCATCACTTAATTGTAAATCAAAATCATCACCATCTTCGTTTTTTGAAGAATTAGAATCAAACTCAAGCTCCTCTTTAGATCTCTCGCCCTCGTCATCCTCTCCAGATGAAATTTCAACATATTCATTATTTGGATCGTTCAAAGGTTCATTCTCTTCATATGTTACACATGCATTTATTTCATAAACATCTGCATGAAACACTTTACTTTCAATTCTCTTGTTTTCTCCTTTTCCATGTAATTCAAAAACATCTCTAGGTTTTATTTTGCAAACGGCCAACCAATCTGACTTATCTAGTCATAAGTTGGGAAAAGGCACATAATACACCTCGATCACTTACATCGCCAACATGAAAGGTTCAAATTGTTTAAATCTTCTTCGTTGGTTAATGTAACATCCCCTCACCTATTGCCATGAATAGGAGTGTATAAGTGTACAGTGACATATGCATGCATTCATATATG
>JANQBM010000004.1:4505053-4535990 GCA_025594535.1 Erythroxylum domingense | reverse complement strand
CATAAAATCAAGACACAAATTTCATGCAATTTATTCATAAATCATCATAATTTATGCATGAAACAATCATTTAAGAACATAAAATACCATTACTTACCTATTTAAGATCTCACTCCTTCAATCTCTCAAACTTCACAAATTTCTACTTTCTTCCCACTATTCACAGCATCAACATCTCAAGAGAGGGTGAGGGTTTAGGTTAGGGGTTTGGATGAACCAAAGAGGGGAGAAGATAAGAGGTAGAAGAGTGGAGAAGAAAAGATTAGCAAAAATCCAAGAAGAGTAAAAGAAGGAGCAACTTTCGGATGAGTGAGAGAGCAATTTTGCCTTTCAAACACAAAAAACACTTTGATAAATGAAGAAGCAAGGAGAGTGTCGTGAGTGGGTACATAAAAGAATGGTTTAATTTATGAAATAACTAAGATTGTGACACTTGTCACACTCTCATTGGCTCTTTTTAATTTCTTTCCAAATCAATTCCAATTTCTCTCCAATTTCCAATGGCTCAATTCCAAAAATTCCTAATTTCATGTGTCTAAATTTTCAGTGCCATTGGATAGTCAATTTTACTACCAGAAGACCCCTATTATGTGACTTGAAAATTTTTCGGGTCCGGAAACAATTCTGAAAAATTTTCGAAAAATTCCTATAATTCTCTAAAATTTTGAAAACCCTAATAATCCTCTCCATTTCAAAATTTACACAAAAACACTCTTTTCATAAATCACACAAAGCACATTTTCCAAAATTCACAGTAATTCACAATTAAACCGGGAAATGTTATAAATGCATGTACAATCATTTACATGTGCAAAAATTTACTATTTACTATTCATGTGCATAAATGAATGCATGAATATAGCAATACAATATTTAACACTCCTAACCCGTGCCAAATTACCAAATTACCCTTTCCATAAGTGAGGGGATGTTACAGCATTTCTTTTATCTACTTAATTACAAGTCCTCGAATGGTAAAAGAGCCAAAAGGACAACAATGAGTGGATTCTGGAAAGCCACTAGGAAAATTCATCATGTGAAGTCTAAAGACACTAGGGAGGAGATTATGACGAAGAGAACTTTGGTTTTCTATAGAAAAGAAGGGCGTGATTCTAAACCAGTCAGGACTGACTAGGTCATCCACGAGTACTATGCTAAAACCATACTTCCAAACCAGGTATTTGTTTATGACTTGGCTACAATTGCATTGGCTCTCATCATTTATGATTCTACATCATCTATCATATTCTAGTCTCTTGTTTATATTTGTTACGAACTAGATCTATGCTACATACAATGCTGATTCAATCTGTAAACACAAATTATCCTATAACATCTCCTTTCCCTCTAGTAGACAGAATTTTTGTTTGCAAATTGAAGAACAAAGCAGAAGTGCAGACTGATGTTTCAATTTCATCATGCGAGGAAGGTGAACCAAGTCCATCAGTAGCTTTTGGTGTTGATAATGAGGCAGGACGTGTAACACCCCGTGTTAGGGGTTAGAATGTTGAGGAATTTCAGTGCACTTTATGCTTTGCATAATTGAGTTTTCACTTATATGTGCATATGCAATTTTGGACACATACAAATAATTGTACATGCATTCATTGACATTTTTCCGGGTATAAGTGATATTTTTTTAGTGATTAAAGTATGAATGTTGGATTAAATGTGTTACAAATTTATTTGGTGATAATAGTTGTTATTTTAGAATTTTGGCGAATTATGGATTAATTGTCTTGGATTAAATTGATGTGTATTATTATTAATTCCGCATTTTTGGAGACATTTTGGATATTTTGGATATTTTGAAATTTTATTGAAAATTTGAGGTATTTTTAGGTTAAGAAAAATAAGGAATTAAGAGACAAATCATTAGTTGACAAATGGATAAACTATGGAGTGACATGTGGCATTTTATTAAGAAGCCACCTAAGTTTAAGTTATGTTTGAATATAAAAAAATGGATGCATTTGGTCTCTTCCTTTGGGTTCTTTCAACACCTAACATCACCTTCTTAAACACACTCTTTATTTTTGTCTCCACCGAAATCCTCCACCATAAAACTTCATTTGATGCTCACCCATTAAACTTATGTTTGTTAATGTTATTGGCTCATCCATCACCAAAAACACTTATAAACCTTCATTCAATTGCTTATTTCTCACTTCTTTCCTTTGCTGCATCCACCAAAACTCTCATTTGCTCTCCTAAGTTCTGGAAATTTTGCTGAAGAGAGAAGAGAGAGAAAGAAGCATAGTCAAGTAAGTTTATTCAGGTTTTAATATTTGTAACTGCATGCATGCGTAATTGGTATACATTTTCATGCTTGTGGATTGTTGCTTGCATGAATGGTGTTGATGCAAGTGTGGGTGTTGAAGGAAGAAGTAGATTCGGAGATGTGTATAACTAGGTGAAAGTTTGAAGTGAGTTGGAGTTTGAGATATGCAGAATTTTACTAAACAAGCGTCTGTCTTTAGGGTATAACTTTATCTGTAAATATCCAAATTGGATGGAATTTAATTTAGAGTAAACTAGAGACATAGAGATACATTTTTCATGAAGGAATGAAATTCGAATTATGTCTTTAAGAGTCTGGAAAATTGGCTTGAAGTTGATATTTGTGTTATATCAAAGTGTGAAAATAGTCTGTGGGTTTTTGATTATAACTTGAATGATACTAAACAAAATTGCATGAAATTAGCTTCATTAGAAACTTAAGGCATAAAGGAACAATTTTTCAGAAGAGTGTTTTGCCTAAATCCTTCATATTCTTTGTCAAAATGACCATGAAAGATTGACCCGAAGGTTTGTTTTGGGAAGAGTTAAAAGAAGTTGGAAAAAAAGGTAGTGCAAGATGTTGTTTGACAGTTTTGAACATCCTTCCTTCTTTTGGCTATAACTTCTTCTTCCGACCTCCAAATGACTTGATTTTTAAACCAACAAACTCAGACTTGATTTTTAAACCAACAAACTCATAACACATTTTTTCCTCTCCATAAAAATATATAGCCATATGAAGTCATTCGGGAAAGATATGATTGATGAATTTAGGATGAAAATGAGAAAGTGAACTGGAATATTTTCATTGAACATGCTTTAGTATATTGAGTATATATTGATCTGTAGATTTTTAAATGAGTTGATTCTTAATTCAGATTAAAGTACAGTCTTATGGCTACAACTGTATTGAAAAAGTCTAATTTTAATTCTGTCTCTAAGACTTTCAAAATTGGCATGGAAATTAAGTCTTGGCTTAGGCTATAGCACTGCCAGGGATAGAAATCATGTCCTGTAGTTATTGAATAAAATATATTGATGTAGGCCGAATTAGACTAAGGTGTCTTCACCAAAGTTGTAGCTGATTCTCTTAGATTTAAATTGGTATCAATTTTGTAATTTTTGGATCTTGGAATTGAGAGATATGAGTTGTACAACTTGACTGCATGATCATGCTCTAGCCAAAACTCCAAATGTACCTAGTTTGTGGTTTTTTTAGCATAACTCTTAGAATAATGAACCAAATTGAATGATCTTGGTATCAATAGAGACTTAAAACATAGAGGAATAATTGTATAGAAGAAAATGTTACAGAAATACATCGTTTTCTTAATCTTATTGATTATGCAACGTTGACCCGAATGAGGTGCTTACAGCAAAAGCTGGAATAGTAATTGAATGTATGAATTTGGGAACTTTTGAAGTACGATTGATGTTTACATCAGTTTAGTAAGGAAATATACCCAAGAAGTTGTCATGAACATGCATCATACATATTCAGTATACATAAATGAATGCTTAATCATGCACAATAGTGATTTGTATATGTGTTAAATGTTATAGAGGAACGCATAGAGCAACCACTTCCAGATATTGTCGGGACTTCGAGGTAATAAGCAATAAGGAAGCTTTCAGTGAGTAATCTTAGATGGTCACATCTTACTTTGTTTTGCTTGTTGAATTTGATTTATGTTGATTATGTTGGAATTCCGGACAATGATTGTCCGAGGCATTTGATGCATGTTTATATCATTGGAAGTGCTACTTGCATGTGAATATAATTGATTACTTGCTTTGCACATGAAATGTATGAAATGACTTTATTTTGTTTTAAAACTGTTGAGTCCTAGTTGTGGGTAAATAGGCATGCCTAGAAGGGTCTGCAGTTTCTCCTGTGACACTTCGGTGTCAAGACTTCGGTCTCTCATATGACACTTCGGTGTCGAGACTTTGTTCTCTCCTATATAAGTCCCGTTACCCTCATCTGTAAATGGCTTAGCAGTCATCTGATTTTGTGTTCTGATATATGTTTGATTCTGACCTAAACAAAATTGTATTCTAATTTGAAGGGTTTATATCCTCTTTTGATATTTAGCTCTGTTAACTATAAAAATCTGTTGTGAAATGCATTATGTCTGTTTTATTGTTAAACCAATCTGTTAATGCATGCTTATGCTATTACATGATTTAGTATGATGAGTTATCACTTTATATATATAGATTAGTTATTATTCATTAAGCTATATGTTTAACACGGTGGATTTGCCCCGTGTAGGTTCAGAACGAGGATTATAAAGACTGGGATGAGTCAACCACAATAGTCAATGGAGTCTGAGTTTTGTTTTGATAAAAATGTATTTTGAATATATATTTTGGCTTGTTTATAAAATGTATGATTCCAAATTGTTGTAAGTTTTTGTAATAACTATGTTTCAACCTGGTTTCAGTTTTTGAAACAAATTTGTATTAAGTTCAATGTACTATCATGTATGTTTGCCTAAACTGTTTTATGGAAGTTTTCGAACGCTTTGATTTGTTTGTACTGATTTGTGTGGCATCCATATATCCTTCGAGGGGATATGTGGGTATTACAAGACGCTATGCAAATCTTGATGTGAGGTAGAGAATGTTGTGTAGGATTTTCCCGAAATCTTGGGACATCCTTATTGTTCAAATTTGGTCCATTTAATGATTTAACCCATTAAGCATGCAAATGCCTATAAATATTATATACATCTTTTGTGCCGGACAGAGATGAAAAAGGGATGAAATTTTATATTTGGTCCCTATCCTCGACTTCATGCAAGAAAACGAGACACCATTGGATTGTAGAGATTAGAGCCTAGAAGATTCAAAATTTCTCATTTTGGTCGTGAGAACGTTGTTGGACAGAGCTTGTAAGCAATAGTTGGAGGTATTTTAATTTTCTATTATACTTCTGCTTGACGTTTATACATTTATTTTGGCATGCATGAAGGTTAATCTTACGTAATGTATTTTTATGTTTAAGATGTATGCTATAGTTTATCATTCAGTATCAGAGTCTTTATGCCTCTGCCTTGCGTCTGAGTGGGAGTTCTTCTGGTTTTATGCTCTGTTTCTTGGTTTTATTTATGCCGCATAAGTTTACCATGTGTTCATTGATAAAACTCGACGTCCATGTGCATGATGAACATCAGAGTTGTGTTTTGGAACCCCATGTTGCACCCATATGTGACAAGATGATAAAGGGAGGAGGGACGACGATGACAGTGCATAGCGGCCTTCGAACGTCGCCAACCATGTAACATGGTAAGTTTTGGTTTTTTTGGCGTGTCACACTCGTCGGCTCGTTGTCGTCATCCCATCACTATGCTCCTCAGCTTTCCCACGCCTGTTACACACCTGTGTTGCTTCAGGTTGGAGCCGAGTCACACCGACTCGGCTGGAGGTTGAAGACGATGTTTCTGTGTATTAATTAATTAATTTAGTTAATGTTTGTAATTGTTAAGTTAATTAAGCACTTAACCCATTTTGTTTGTGATTTTAATTATAAAATCTTTTTTGTATTAATATTTTGTGAATATTAATTTTTAATTTGTATGTTTAATATTTGAATTAAATTTGGCATGCAAGTTATAATTGTTTAACTATTTGCACAAATTATATGAGATTAATTGAAAATTGTGTGCATAAATTTATGATCATTATACATGCAAAAGTAGACTAAATAATTTTGTGCATTGTTATTTGATTTATTTGCATTATTAATTACTTGATGCAAATATTTAACATTTATTTAAGCTTAAAGTAATGTGAGTAATTTATATGATTTTAATTAATTGGGAGTAGTCACAGCATCTCTGTTTAATTAGGATTATATGTTTAATTTTAAGATCACATCAAACCTTAATTGTAATTAATCATACGTAATATGATAAAATCTACCCACAAAGATTTTGTTATATTTGTATGATTGAAAATTTAATTTTTATAATGAGTAAACTTAGTTTGTATTAAAATTTAACACTGAATATTAAAAATAAAGTTGCAAACTGATAAAGAAATTCAGGAATTAAAAATAAAGTTACAAACTTATAAAGAAATTCGGGAAAGCTAATGGCATACGGGGGGGATAAAAAAAGGATAGACAGTGCTGTTGGGAAAGAAAAAACTTTAGGTAGAAGTTTGCAATGACATTTCAGTTTCACGTCAACTCATCCCTTTTGATTTTGAGAACTCCTCAACCCTCGGCAGCTTGGAGTTCTTCTCGCTTCTTTAACACTTTCGAGCATGGAAGGTCTTATGTTTGAATTCTCATCTCTCCAAGAAAATATTATATATGACTTTTAATTTGTTATAGAATTTATGATTTATTGATATCCACTAATACATGGTTTACTAGAGTAGCTTTCGAACCAAGCTAACCATTGTAATGACCAAAACCTCGTCACTTATAGCTTCTTAACGAAGCAATTTACTTCCCTAGACGCGCAAAGAATCTGAAGCAGTGTAGCAAGATGGAAAGTACTAGGAACATAAAAGCAACCTATGAGGATGCTAGTCAAACAGCTCTTACATCATTAGATTCTATCTTAATCCCTTATAATTCAGTAATTTAACGTATACCTTCCACAACTACTATTGTCCTCGGAAAGCTGATATGGTGTTGCTTCCCTTGACTCTGACGAGTTCAGTTTTGTTCTGTTTTCTTCATGCGAATCTACATAATATAATACAGAAAGAGATGACCAAATTGCTCGCTAACGATTTTATAATTAAGTCCCACCTATTCTTTCAGTTTCAACTACATTGGACTTGGGGTTGAAATATTAGGACTATCATTTGATCATCTTGGTGACGTCATTCCACAAACCTCATGGTTTTCGAGACAACTTCGCAAGTGGTAACGGACGAGGTTTCGTTGGTGGGTTCCATCTCCTTTTTAGAAGCTTATGGCTTTGAAAAATCAAAATCCAATCTTTTTAACTAGCTTCTCTTGTAAGGATCGCGTTTCATTGAGTAGTCAATTCCATTTTATTGTATGTTCTCTTATTATATAAAAACCATTCGTTCCTCTATGGAAGTGGCCTGTACTCATATACCCATCGAACCAGGACAGATTTCTTCCTGATCAGTGCCTTCTTTGTTCTTGTTAGGAAACTGTTCTAGAAAGTGAAATTTAGAATTCGTGTTTCGAAGTACTCTCCAATAAAGTTGTGCAATGGAAGAACAGTTAGTGGGATACAGGTTTCATCCAACCGATGAAGAAATCATTGTTCATTATCTAAAGCCGAAGATGGATGGTCACGATTCTCTAGTCGCCCACGCGATCGGCGAGATTGATCTCGCCCGAGTGGAGCCCTGGGAATTACCTCGTAAGTGTTAGCAATATTGATCCTAGTTCGTCAAATTCCATGCCTTCTTGCCAAAAAGTTAGGCTTTACGTATAAGATCTGCATATGGGTGAATTGCAGGTCTTTCACGACTAACATCAGACGATCAAGTTTGGTATTTCTTTTATCGACTTGTAATCAAGTACTCGAATAGCAAAAGAGCCAACAGGTCAACAAAGAGTGGATTCTGGAAAGCCACTGGGAAAATTCGTCATGTGAAGGCTAGAGACACAGGGGAGGAGATTGGGACGAAGAGAACTTTGGTTTTCTATAGAAAAGAAGGGCGTGATTCTAAACCAGTCAGGACCGACTGGGTCATCCACGAGTACCAGGCTAAAACCATACTTCCAAACCAGGTATTTGTTTATGACTTGACTGCAACTGCATTGGCTCTGTTCATTTATGGTTCTGCGTCATCTGTCATATTCTGGTTTATGTTTGTTGCGGACTGGAGCTGTGCTACATACAATGCTGATTCGGTCTGTAATAGTGTTATGACAAATTATCTTATAACATCTCCTTTCCCTCTAGTAGACAGAATTTTTTCTCTGCAAATTGAAGAACAAATCAGAACTGCAGACTGATGTTTCAGTTTCACCGTGCGAGGAAGGTGAACCGAGTTCATCTGTAGCTTTTGGTTTTGATAATGAGGCAGGACATTATGCAAATATTGAGGTGAGGCAGAGAATGATGAGGGTAGATATTGAAAGATACGAAAGACGTCCCTTCAAACCGTACATACGGCTTTCTACAGAATTCTTTCTTACTTTATGCTTTACTTGGACTTGGACTTGATGGTTTCCTGCTGATGATTTGGTTTCAGGGTTTTTCTACTGATTATCTCTGGGCAACAATCGATTGTGTCAGTAATGACCCTCAAGTTTACAATAGTGAGGATGATTTGGATCCAGAGAAATTGGCAGATTCATTTCTTGTTGATCCTGGCCCTGATGCAGTGGGGACTTACAAATATCAGCATCACACAGGATACACCAGAGGCGTAGCAGAATTTGAAGGTCCTTCCCAGAGAAGAATTCAGCCGCAAGGGAAAATAGCACCTAAAATGCCTGAAAAGGTAAGAAACTTTAAGCTGCTACTTTGCAGATCAGTGAAGCCACCTGCATTTAGCTATGGAACTAAACCCCGGTTGGCTTCCTTTTGCAGCGAAAAGAACCCCAACGGGTTAACACTGCATTTGAGTTTCCTCGTAAGGGAAGCTCTGTGGTGGATCCTAAACATCACAGGAAACTGGTTGGCGGTGCTGCAGTACCAGCTCTAATGAGATCAAAGAGGCCGATTAGCAATGAAAGGACAGATATTCGCTTCGAAACTCTTGTATCAGATCACGAACCAAGTCCGCCATCAGTTTATATTGTGAATGTACTGATTGCCTTGGTTTTGTTTATAATCATTCTCTGGGAAATGTTTACCTTTTAGCCATTGCTCTGTAGAGGATGATTTTGCTTTCTTATGGTTAGCAGTAAAGCTCCGCAAGCAACTTCTAGTCATGGAATTACTCTTTTTTGTATCTACTGGCGTCCAATAGTGTTAGTAACAGAAGTGCCAAATCTCCTAGCACTTGATAATAAAGAAAGTGGTACCATTAGGATTGCATAGTTTCTTATGTCTATAATGCTGTTCGCTTCAGTTATTGCTCGACATATTTCTTTTCGATATAACTCAAAAATCAGGCTCATCTGATGAAAGCCTTCAGCAGTAACCAATATCATAACGTAACAGATTCAACTACCAAAAAATTTTCCCTTTCTACAGTTCATCATTTAGTTCTTCTGTGAACTCGAAAACAAGAAATACTACATATAAAGAATATTCCATGCCATGCTTTGATACATACGTACATACAACCACCACAGAAGCCCTAATATCGAAGTGACCAGAGCTGGGGTACCATGGTAGCAAGCAACTTCACAGCATGTGCACATAAACAGGCCCCCATGCATCTATCCATGGCAGATTCACTGGTCACTTTTTCACCAAGGAAAAGAGCTCATCAGGAGATCAGATAAAAAACTTCAAAGTTCATAATTTCAACTACGGTTGACCACCTACTAGTTGCTACCAAAAAAGAAGGGTTACAAATTAAATTACCTATGCTAACAACAAAGCCAGCCATAAGACAGAAAATGGTGACAGTATGGAAGTTCATAAAGCAATCAGTACAAATCATTAGCCGATTGTAAAATAGACCAGTTAAGTAATATATAATTTGTCATCTGACCTTTTATCGCCACTATGTTGGATGATAAAACAAATAAGTCAATAATGAAAATCACCAACGAGGGAAATTCCCAGACCTGTAGAATGCATAAAAATTATGACATTGAATAAGCTATCCAATGCATGGACAAAAAGCTAAGAAGATTATAGAATGTGAAATGTAAGACACTTGCGGTTGTCCTTGAGTAACCAGATGTTGAGGAACTATACCATCATGGCCATGAGAAAAACCTTGAAGTAACTTGAGACAAGTATTGCCAGTAAAAGTTCTCTGCACCTGTAACTTTTAGCAAGAGCAGGTAAATTGTAAAATTTTCCCATTTCGACAGTTTTGCAGTAGTTGGAAAATATGCGCAAAAAATATTACAATTAAACATCTCATACCAGCTACAGTGGCTGGCTTATTCATATTTGGGGAAAAGTTCTGAATATCATCAATATTTGTGTAATCCCAACTAATTTGAGTCATACAACCTCAGGCTATACTGTTTGTTTCCTTCATCATTTGTAATTCGTTTCGATAATTAATATCAAGGTCTAAAACTCTTTGTCAATTAGAGAAACTATTCGCAACTCGAAAGAATCAGGTCTCATCTTCACATGCAAAACAACTTTCAGATGTAATTTTGGCTGACAAAATGATAATAAGCACCAATTTTTCTCCACAGTATCAAATCTAGAACAGCAAATCAGCTTGAAGATGAACAGAAAGTTCACCTTGACACTCCGATTGTTGTGTGTAGTAATGTCCTCATCGCAAGAAGAAAAATGCAAAGAAACAGAAAATTTGCCACAAAAACATTCATGAACACCTAATGAAAGACAATTAACTCATTATGAACTACATTAAGCATAACAAATACAAGCAAATCTTCAGTAAAACTTGTCCACAGTCGCACTAGCAGTACTAACCTTACTACAAAACCAACCAAATGAAGAAAAACTCAAGGAAGAACCCCACTGTGTCCAATCTCTTTCCAGAAGTAGACTCTTATCTTACATAGGTAAGGTACACAAAAACACAGAATATTTATGAATCTAACGAAGAGTAACGTCTTGACAACAAAGGATACAAGCATCAAGAAGCAGAAAACAAATGCCAGACTTCCACAGCATGCCCTGAAATGAAAAACTCGTGTTATCATCAAAATTATGAAAAAAAAAAACAGAAAATGGAAAAAAAAAACAGAAGAAAAAGAATAAAAGTAAGCTGCTTCTACCTCCAAACTAACATTTTCCTGAAAAAGCACATTATACAGTAGGTGCCTATACGCTTTTGGTCTGTGAAGAATCAAATCGATGAAAACAATCTAGCATCAATGCCGAACAAATCGAGTGAGAGGGCCACAAAATAAAAAAGAACAAACGAGTATCATAAACCAAAGAACTGAAGAAATTTCTAAATTTCGCAAGGAAATGAGTACAGTGAATAAACAGCTAAAAGGATATAAATTTACCATGAATTCGCACTCAATATACTCGTCTGCAATCGCTTTGCAATTATCCTACTCAAAAAGAAAATTCTTCTTCAGGATGAAAAAATAAACCAAAAGAAACTGAAAGGGATCATTGAAAAGCCAAACAATTTATTAGCGGGGAAAATAAGGAAATTGAGAGAAGGGAGCTTTACACATTTCATAAGCCTAATGTTACCAGGCGAGTATTGCACGAACAGTGTTTTAATTCCAAATCCACACTTAATACATCTGTATTCCATCTTCTTCTATACTCGCTCGCTCTCTCTCTCCCTCTCTGCCTCTGCAACACTTCTCTTCAACCCTCTCTTGCTTTCAAGGACACTGGATTGGGAAATTTTCTGAGCCCTGACCAGAACATCTCTAGTGGACTTGCTCTCGCAGGCTTTAGGCTTTAGGATTGGGAAATTTTCTGAAACCTATTTCTACTCGTGGAGTCCATTCAAAACTTGGCCCAAAAGTCCAGCCCAAAACTTCTCATATCTATTTGCTCTTTTTAATATAGCGTTAATTATAAAAATCCTAAATTTTACTTAATTTTTAATTATAATTCGAACTTTAAAAATAACAATTAAATACTTAAATTTTTATTTTTTATAATTAATCTAATATTAACATTTCTATTAACAAGTAGAATAAGACATACAAATTAAGTCAAATTAGCCGAATAATATGCACTCCTAGAGCGGCTTTTGGAGTAAAGGTTACGTATCCAACCAAAGTTCATACTAAATCTTATCCTCCGTTGAATTAAGTTGAACATGCGAACTTAAACTTTCCGTACTATTATCAATTTCTTTTTTGGTTAGTCCACAATGTGTTTTAGGAGTGTCTCAATTATGAGAAGGTGTTTTTAAGTCATTTATACCTAAATTAATTTCTGCTCGCACTGGATTAGCCCACAAAAAGTAAAATACTGGCCAAACAAGTTTCTCCATTATCAAGACTCAAACTCGAAATCCGTAAATAAAGAAATCCCAATTTGCAAAAACGAGTGAGATTGCAACCTTTGCTTACTATAGTTTCCTTTCTTAGTTTTCCTTTTTATTCTCTCGTATGTGATAAACCAAAATATATAGTTATTATTTTGGTGATTTTTGTAATTATTTTAATTTATATGAATTAAATTATCTTTATATATACTATAAATATTTGTTAATATATAAGAACTATTTAATTTACATAAATTATTAAAATAATAACTCACAAAATTGTTAATATTCATAAGGGTAAAAATATAGATATCACCTACATTTTTAAAAAAAATTAAAAATACCTAATCTTTAAATTTCTAAAAAAATTTCTATTTCTTAGTTTTTTCAAAAAATATCTTCCCTTAAACTTAGATTAAAAATAATAACGAACTGCAAACAATATAAATATTAGCCATGAATTAGTCAAATATTGTCAATATGATGGTTCAATTAAGTTTCTAAACTTAGACTAAATAAATTAAATATGATTTAAATTAATAATTTATTATAATTTTATGTAATTACTAATTTAAATCAAATTTAATTAATTTCAAGAATTAAATAGATTTATCATATTCATAATATGTAATTAATCCACTACTACTGATACTGCATATATTTTACCATTATTTTTTAATTAAAGTCTGAAAAGAAAATTCAACAAATTTCAAATATTTTAAAAAAATAAAACTACAAAAAAAACAGTTAAACCTATGTATAAAGTTAAGAAGGTACGTTGACGGATAAGGGAAGCCGTATACAGACAGAGAAAGAAAGGCGAAGAAGAAGGGCATGCCGCATGCGTATTGAGGTGGTGCATTTAATGCCTCATTTACGCACAAGCAAAGAAGAAAATGGCAACGTATCTTGGAAACGAGTAACCGATGGTCTGCTACTTTTATCCAAGACCGACCATGTTCCATCACTACCTAACCACAAATTTTCCTCAAGATCACTGAAATTTGTGGCTATGCAGTGATGGTGTAGGGTTGGTCTTAGATAAAGGATGCAATTCTATCACATCTTATTAGTTATTCCTCCCCACTATTTCCATTTTCATTTCTTATTATTATTATTATTCAACGTAATTTTGGGTGTTATTACAACATATGACTTTATATATACATTTATTTCCCCCAAAAAAGCACCATTTATCAAAAAGAAAGGAAGAAAGAAACATCGTTTTGTACCTCAAACTCATGTGCTCTCTTCTCTGTGATCTCATCGATTATGTCTACTAGGCCTAAACCTAGTGGCTACCTACACTCTTCCTTTCTTTATAGCCTGAGGACTTTTATGCCTTGCCCATCTTCGTGTGACTCATCGCTTAAATCAATCTTCAGCTCAATAATTGTACCAAGTTGGATTTATACTTAAATCAATCTTTAGAATCATTATTCAATAAAACCGTGAACTAATTAAGTTGCAGAACCAAGGTAACAGTTTTGCTTTTTGAAAGAATTACAGTCGACTACTGTTTTACAAGAAACTTTGATGCTAGTTAAAGAGTGTGCAGGCTTTTTTAATATAGTATAATTTCCAAAATGTAAATGCATGGTACTGTAACCCCTAGCTGAACACATCTACTACGATCATTCAAACTAAAAAACAACAAGAAACAGTGATTTCACATCATGCGCATATGCTCCCAACCACGCTATTCTTCTCCTTTGCCTCCGTTTTATGCCCTGACAAAGTCACTCTGTGCTATGCATAGGTTTGCAGAAGAAAACGTTGTCAAAATTGTTAAGCAACTTCTTTTCTATTAGCTATGAGAAGATGTTTGCTTCTTGACCTTGACCTAAGTTGGGCATATAAGTGGTGCAAAACAAGGACAAGACAGATGCCAGCTAGGATAGACCTAATTACATGATAAAATCTCAGCTACAGACAACAGGCACTTGAGATGTCTTGGTCATTAGTTATCTTACGTTCCTGATAAGGAAGATCGGCTTATCATGAGGCAAAGTGTTAGTTCTCCGACATCTTGTGCATTCCCATGTTTGCTGATAGGTCTTGTTTGGCTCAATCAAACAAGCGAAGAAATCAACATAAGTTGTTTTGTGTTGGAACTTTTTTATTTGATTCAGAGATCAGAATAGGGAGAGATTGAAAGAAAAGTATTGTAAATAAAGATAAATGGAGACCTTACTACCATATGTATGTCACAACTTCTGCACACAAGGAAGCAGGTTAGATATATAGCTATCTTTCAACATCTCAAATTTCTTCAATTACAAGGGATCGTGATGTTGATAGTATTCGTGGCAATACAATATTAAACGAGTGATAGAATCATATGTATGGAGTCAAACAATCACATGCACTTCGTTTACTAATATTCATAACCCTATATGCTTCAATAATGGCAATCTTGTTTCCTACTCATTTAAGTGATTGCTAATCAAATTTGATTTCAGATTAAAAATAACAAAATCTGTTTTGGTATTGATATTTTTAATAAGACCATAGTGTAAAATTTTAATTTTACTTTATATAATGTAATATTTCATAAAATATTTTTGAAATAATTATCAAGAACTAAATAAACTTGAATAAATGTTAATTAACTTTGTAAAGTATTCCATATGTAAAAAGTCTCTTTAATCGGGGAGTTTGATGAAGTCTAATACGGTGTCTTATTCTTAATTAGTAAAGAGGTTGTTTCCGAAAATAAAAAATATTATGATTGTACTAAAATATGCTCCTTTTTTTATCAAATTTTTTAAATAATGAAAAAAGAGTATTGATATATATCTTATATTATGAGAAATCTAATTTAAAAAGTTGATTCATCGTACAACAAAATACATGAAAGATAATGTTCAAATTAAGTTTGATCAATGAATTAAGTATTTTATTGCTTTCTTTAATTATGCAATGACACTTTCTTCGTATAAACACTTGGAAATTAAAGGCAGCATATGCAATATAAAGTGCCAAACTATTGTATACCAAAGCTCATTTTTCAAGAATTCCTTAATAAACTATGGATGAGCTATATTTGCAAATTCAAGATCAAGTTTGAATAAGAAATTGTTAAAAAATACTACTATATTAACTTTTTGGGTGTGGCATGTTTCAAGAGATACATAGCTATTAAGACCTGATTGTTAAAACTTAAGAGATTTTAAGAGAGTACTAATTGCTAAAATCGAAGTACTTTTAATTAAAAACTAATTAAGAAATAATGAATCATCAAGTTTTGCATTACTTAGAAACCTTATTTGCAGAACCGTGTCTATTACAAGAACTCTTTTGCTATTATCGCAAAAAATCAAAACTCACAACCAATAATAGAGATGTGTGATGCTTCAATCAGAAGCAAGTCAACTTATACTTTATGTTTTCGTCCTTCACACCTGTTAGAGTCTCACAACTCCAGACTTAGTTGGTTTGGCACTATCAATTACATGATGCTTCTTATAAGATTAATGGCCAATAATATTCCTTCTTAGTACTGAAGTTAGATTAAAAAACAAAACAAAAGACAGAAGCATTAGCTAATTAGAGATTGCAAAACTAATATCTCTTGAGGGCAAAATCAAATCTACGAAGTTTTTTGACTCTTAGTTTTTAAATAGGAGGTTTTTGTGCAGCTAATTACTTTGCTTTCTCTTCTCTTATTTTTCTGCTGGAACTTGCAATGTGTCTTGAAATGATGTTGGAAGCAATCGAATCAATCAATTTACCAGTGGAACGCATCCAAAGAGAGAAGAAAATTTTATGGTCAAAGTGGACATACCATGGTAGAAGCAGACTTTTCAGAAACTTATGCGCATGAAATGGAGGCTGAAATCCGTTCAAACTTGGCAGATATATTTGACCTTTGAAATATCTCTTGACAGTGTACATGCCATTCAGTTTGCGGAAGGAAATGCGTGCTTGAATCCAAATTTGACTGCAAAGTATGATGGTTTTCCAAGATATATACGATCGAAATCCACGTCTTCTTAAAAGAATAGAAGAGTCTTCACGTAAGACTGCAGCATTTTCTTCTTGTTGTTATTGTTTTGCGAGTTCAAAGTCACAGAAAACAACCTAATTCCTCAGGATTCTAATGATGATAAGGATAGTATTCCTACGCCTGATATATTTGAGTTAATAAAATTCCTGATAGGCCAAACTGAAGTGAACTTGTGTAGAGACAAGTTCCTGTTTGTTCATCTTCTGATATCCAGAAAATAGAACAAGCCAATGAAAGATGACACCTATTACAATAATGCCCAACAGGCTTAAGGAAGAACTTGTAAAGAACAGCAAAAATGGTGTATATGCAGTATTCAGTACAGTTTAGAGTCTTATTTTGCGAGCAACCAAAAGACTTACACTTTAGCCGTAATGTAACTTCATCGCACGTATAAAGTGAATTTAGAAAGGCTCAATCAACCACACGAAGCACTTCTACCCAGGTCACGAAACTGAACTGCAATTCGATCTCGGGATGGCTTCATTTAAGAAACCTCACTTTCAACAGGGAAAGACAAAATCCTGTCTGCAGCAGAAGAAGGAGAAGGTTGGTTTGGCTGTGAAGAGAAAAGGAATAGATGTAACAAATTACTCATATATCGAGAACATACACAAAAGGCCAACCAAGTGTTTATGAGAACCAGAAAAATTTGTTAGGAATAAAGTCGAAATAATAAAGAAAGGATACAGAAGCAACCTTTTACAGTGCTGCAACTTTCTGCGCGTAACCTCCAATTCAACTTAACTAATAAGCAGTAGGAAGAGCATTAACCCAGTAAGGTAATAGAACAAAAAAAAAAAAAAGAAGAAGGAACTTTTGCAGTGCCCCATTCACCAGTCATATGTACCACATAAGTTGTCAGAGATAGAGAGAGAATGTACAGTTCATATCCAAAGAGGAACAGATTTAACCCAAACAAACTGGGAAGAGGTCATCACTCATCACACATACACTGCATTCACTTGTTATCAACTCATTATTGGGGAAGCAGAAAAGGGTTCGTGCCAAAAGAAACTGTATAAATCAATACTCATCGTCATATTCATGATCATCTGTATATATGTGGCGTTATACACAGTTAAAAGTACTCTCTCAGCTCCACACAATATTCCATCTTTTTGCTCTCTCTATTCAAAGTCTTTACAAAATCCCCCAAGCCTCCTCTCCTCCTATTAACCTCTTGTATTACTAGTTTTAAACAATTTCGAGAAATGAAGAAACGCTAGATTACTGGTCAAAAGGCTAATTTAACTTACCCAATATATTTCATGATAATTTAACTTACCCAATATATTTCATGAAACCCTCTATGTCCTAATCGAATTCATCAGTACCCAATGGGAAAAACTAAATGGGTAGTAACAAAAGTTTTCTTCTTTCTTCTTTTTCTTCTTCATCATCTGGGTGTGTGTGTGATCAAAGATCCAAATCAAAAGATGAAGTCTTTCCTCTCTTAGAAAACTCAGCTTGATTTGTTGCAGTTGAAGCACTGGCGGGTAACATTGATTGGAGACGCGGAATAGATGCGGAAGACAAATGAGGAGAGAACGAAGCCACTGTCCCATGAGCAATGGTGCCAGGACTTATCGAAGATGAAGATGAAGATGAATCATCTTGTATAGGGCACTCCATGTTTACACCAAACAACCTTAACCGTTTCCCCACAGTTTTGCCATGGACAATAGGCACTGATTCAATCACCATTGGCACCTGTTGGCGTGCTTGTTGGGGATGCATTGTCTCAATTTGGTGTGACCCTGATGGCCTCAAGTAGTACGGTACTGCATTGGCATAACCAGTTGCGAAATGATGATGATTGTGATGATTATGGTAGTGGTAAGGTTGAGTAGTACTGAAGTTCCAATGTTGGAATTGCGGTTGTTGGTGGTTTTCAAAGGGTCGTGGTTGGATCGACAAAGATTGAGGCATCGAGTAATGCCTACCCCACCTCATCGACTGTGGTAAGTGTAGCTGATTTTGGAGCTCTAAATGCGAGAAAGACATAGGATCTGGTGCATTTGTTCTGCGCCTCCAGTCTATGTACAGACGGTGCCTGCCTGACTCACCAACACCTCGCTGAAACGACACTATATCGCCTGCGTCAAGTTTTTTCTCCTTCACAAAACGACTCCACCCTTTGGTCATCACATAACTCTGGCTACTATTCCAATAAGAGTACCGGAACCTCCACTGCTTGCCGCTCCGATCGTCGAAGTTCAAAATTAGACCTTTCTCGCTTGATGAAGAGTCTAAGGGGAAGTACCTTTCAGCGTGTTGTTTTGGTATCACAAGCCGGTTCAGTTTGCCTACATCACTTGGAGTCACAACCTTGTCAAACATGTGTTCTTTCTCGACAGATCCACTGCTTGTACCAGCTGCTACACTGGTTTCAGATTCATCGCAATTGTTCCCTAGGGATAACTCCATGATCTCCATCTTCTTCTTGTCGAAATTGAGGTTTGGTTCTTGGTTATTGTAACCTTGTCGTGCTTCAGATGAGCCAAGCCACGGTTTTTGATGCTGCGGCAGAAAAATCTTGTACTGGTTTGAAGAAGATGGAGAGTTTGGAGAAGGAAAAGAGAGCTTACTTGTCATCGCTACTTCTTCTTCCTCCTCCTCTTCTTCTTCTTCCCGTAATTCGTCCTTATCACAATACCCTCTTTCTTCTTCAACAAAGTTCATCATTTCCCTCCCTCAATTTCGAGCTTTCTCGCTATGCTATATATTGGAAAACAAAATTCCACCAGAATAAAATGACGATATAGAAAAGAAAAGAACAATTAGATGGTGATAAAGAACCAAACGGAACTATAACAAGTAGTCCCAACCTGAAAAGATTTGTTCGGTTTTCAAAGCTTTTTCTTTTTTCCTTCAAGATCTGCAAAGCCACAAGATAAGAAGCAAAAGGAAGCTATCTTAGTACCGCAAACCAAATGGTCTGTGCCTTCTTTTTTGACCAAGAAGATGGATGATATACTTCAAACCCTAAACAAAGAGGAGCCATGGGTAATTCAATAACATGAAGAGAGAAGTAATCTAGTTATCAGAGAGAGAGAGAGAAAGGAAGGAGAATATGTGGTATGTAAGAGAGGTTTTCTTCCTCCCACCAATTTGCTTCTCTCGTCCTCGAAGCTTCTCTTCACAAGTGAAGCAGCGAAGTAGTATTAGTAGCAGTATTTTTTCGTTGGTACTTCGGTTCTTTAAGAATGATAATCCCATGAGATGGAGAAGTGATGAGAGAGATAGAGAGGGGTTATACGTAGGGGCCCATGAATGATCTGGTTCGACTCATGTGAGCTTGTCCTTTTCATTATTTTTGGGTCACCTCTTCCCATATATATCCTCCGCACTATGAGCCAAGCAAGTGATGATGACTAGTTGGCCTATAGAGTAATCAACTTGTGATGAAATTTTCCTTCCAACACACATGCATATCATTTTGTTATTTTCAGGCATTTCTTATAGACCACTTGCTTTTAGAGGGGATAGATACAGAAGGAGAGAGAGCATGTTCAGTTAGGCTTTGAGCTTTGACTTTGCTGCCATTGATTATTTGGTTGCTGGTCCTGAGTTGTGAGAGAAAAGTTTAGCCCAACCTGGCCGCCGGATTCCTGTAGAATTATATATAGGGGTTGTTTGGTAACAGCTTATCAGTTATTTTTTAGCTGATTTACATAAATTAACTGATTGACTGTATTAAAAAGTTACTGAAGTTGTTTGATAATTTGGCTGGTTAACTAGCTAATTTAAAACGAGAAGCTGAAAATAGAAAAGTTGGTATGTTGGAGCGTTTTGCTCTAACATTTAAGAATGAAAATACAATAGTTCCTTTTGAATTTAATACATGTTGGCCGTATCTAAGAGTTTTGCATAAATCATCGACAACTCTTGTTTTATTCTTCTACACTTTCTTTTTTTATATTAAAGAAAGCTGGAACAACAATATTTTTCAAATAGAAAAATTATTAGTACAAAAATATAACTCATATATTTAAAATAACACAATATTTATTTATTTATTTATTTATATACGTAAGAATAAGCGGATAATAATATGAAATAAAGATAAGATATTCACAATTTCACTAAATTTGGACACTAAAATTAAAAAGATAAATTATAAATTTATAACGAATTTAAATCAACTTTAAAAGCATATTTTTTAATAAATATAAACTAAATTTAGAATAAAATAAATGTAAATTTATTTAAATTAGATTAATTTTTTTAAATAACAAAATAATTTTACAAATTTTATAACATATATTAACCGATAAGGAATATTATTTTCTTCACTATAATATTTTATTTTTAAATAATAAACTAATTTTACGAGATTTATAACATATATTAACCGGTAAGGAATAACATTTTCTTCACTATAATATTTTGTACATGTAATTTTTAAATAATTGTATATTAAAATTTAAATATATCTTGATTTTTTCACTTCTTAAACATATAAATATGCATATATATTAACCATGGTTATTTTATATCTCTTTTTCCTACAAGTTATAATGAAATAAGATATTTTTTAAGTTATACTCTCATAAGTTATTTTACGTATAAATAAATAACACTAATTAATTAATTTTACTAAACATCTTTAATAATTTTCAAGCAGAGCCATAATCTCACTTGGCAATTGCAATCATCATATTTATTTGCCAGTAAAGCATCAAACCCGAAAGGCAATGGTATCTTAAACTATTGCTCATCTTCAAATCACGCCTAAGAAATAATGTGTCAGGTTTGATTCCTCCCTTATTTGCACCTAATTGCTTGTTGGCTCTCTAAAGAATTCAGAAATATACGTGGTTCGTGGCTTATGTGTCCAATAGGCAATGACACATGAGTCTCGGAAAGTAAGCAACAACAGAAACAAGATTGACCAATTATTGTAAAAGGGTAATAGATAACACTACTTAATTAGTTACTAATCGTCATCCATTTCAGCAAAGTGAGTGATTAGTTGTCTCCTCCTCGAGAGAAACAAAGTAATAGGCAAAGGCCAAAGACAAGAAAACACAGGATCAAATTTTCCGTACTTATTAGCTTATACCAATTCTGTTTTATGCGATTTCATCTATATAAAATATATGGATAAAATCACGTGAAACATAATTAGTACAAAATAATAGGTATGAAGAATTTCGTTCTAAAAAATACACGTGTATAAATCGAGATTAGTTGCGGTAAACTAACTTATGGGATCATTAGAGTAAAAGGTTTTTTTTTTGAAATGTTATTCATTTTTTAAAAATAAATTTATTATTCTAAATAACCTCATATTATATTATAATCGATGTTTTAAAAACAGATCAAAAGTTAAATCGATAAGACAAGAGATTTAAAATTTAAAAGGTTCAATTCGCATTAGTGAATAAAATTAAAGAATTTGAAATATGATTGAAAGAAATAATAGAAAATTTTAAAATTTAATTGAAAAAAAAGAAAAAGTTAAATGAAAACAATTGATTTATTTTAGTTTATAATAACTTATTAATTAATAAAAATCAACCGATTAATTATTAAATTGATCAGTTTTTAATAACAAGAATTATTAAATTAAATCAAACCGAAAAGTTAAAAACTGAATTAAAAAATTAAACGATTAAAAAATTTTACGATTGAACCGACAAAACTAGCTGAATTTTTAATCGATCGTAATATTGGAACTCTAAAAAGGAAGTTTTTGTTGAGCTTGTGTTGAATTATCTTAACAAAAATCACTCTCTAAATTAAGTTAAAATAGTTATACAATCTCAAATTAATCTCTTTTAAAAGTTTATAATACAATATTCTTTAAAATAAATAAAATTATAAGAGGAGTTTGTCTCTTTTACTCATATACTTGTATACCTTAAACTGTTTACTTGTAAAAAAAATTCTTTAATACATTTTTGATGAATTATTTTAATAAATTGATTATTTAAGTTTAATTATTCATATAGGCTCTATCCTGAATGAAAAAGTAAAGAATATAATGCTATAATTAAAATTTTTTATTAAAAAAATCAACATATTCACTGTAAAATTTGGAGAGGATCATATATTTATTTATATTTTTACAAAAAAATATTCCTTTCACTTGAACTTGTAATTTTATAATAAAATTATAAAAGAATAACTTTATCGATTATTTCAGGATTAATTCTAAATTTAATATAATAAAAATATATTTAAAATTATGGAAGATTTTCATTTAACCTTGTATGATTATATACCTGAGGTTGTCTTATCTTATCTTTTAGATGCCCACCTGTTTTCCTATGACCGCCGAAAATTAAAAAAAAAATACATGTAGATAAAGATTGAAACAGGGGGAAAAAAAAAAAGGAAAAAGACAATTTCTTGGGTTTGGCAATTGAAGACCCTTGAAATGGACGGAACATGCGGTTGAGTAAGTCATGATCCACTATTTCTTACATGTTTGAATCAATTCCAACTTCCAACTATGGAAACGTGCATCTTAAATATTTTTAACAATTTGCTTTATTAAAATAATAACATTTAATTCTATCCTCGATCGACTTCATATTAGCAAGTTGGCCGACAACCGAACAAGGATGAACGTAATGACTAAAATTTTCACTTACGACATCGTATTAATTTATTTATAGCCACTGAATATTATAAGGCTGTTGCATCGTGGGTAACATTTTCTTTGTTCCGACTTCTGAGTTGGCTTAATTTTTTTTTTAATACAGAGAAAACAATTAAGTCGTCGTCCTGAAACAATAAATGAAATCAAGTAATCAATCAACCACTAGCCTGATCTCCCCTAGTAAGGAAGAAACTGTACGAGTGGCATATGTTACGTAATACGTATAGTAAATCCTTTTAATGTCTTTTTTTTTTGGATCATTAATAAACAGAACTATAAGGATAAGACAGAGGCATGAATCTGTAAATTTACTTGAGAAGGTGGCGAAAATACAATAGTGAGGGATACCCTGGTAGGTGGAAATGCATATCGGTTCGATAGATGTGGTGGTCCTGTTTCATCTTCCACTTTATGAATTTTGACAGAACGTCCAGGCGCCATATTGTTTTCTTGTATTGGTGGATAATGACAAGGAGAAGGCTTGATAATAAAGTCTAGATAGGAGATTGTCATTGACAGGTTGCATTTTCAAGATTTTTCCTGATAAATAAGAGTAAATAGTACTCACTAAAGGCATTAATCTGCCTTATATGTTATTCATGTACTCCCATCTGAAATTATTGTATGTAAGGCATGGAAAAGAGCTATTCAATTTTGAAGATTTCTAATCGTTTTCAACCAATATTGCGTATCGGACCTTTATTAGTGGGGTCCTAAAATATATGGTGCTAGTGCTACAAACTGAGACGCAACCAAAAGAGAAATGTTCATGGTGCTTTTCCAATTGCATGCTCAACGGAAAAAAAAAAAAAGCATGGATCGGTGAATATCTAAGCATAAGGTATCTCCTTTGAGTTCAGAATAGAATTTGATTGCCTGAGGTCTAAATGCCTGAAAGAGTTCGTCGTCTTAAACTATATGATTGAAATTATATAAATACTGAAGTATAGAAGGAACATGATAATAAAATTATATATTCTGAATGATAATTGCATTCTAGATTAAAGAATTACAAATTTAAAAGTGATTGATTAAAAAATTAATAAATAATTTTTCTATAATCTTATAAAGATTTTTATATATTTTCTCTTTTTAAGATTACGGTACTAATTTCTATGTTAAATCTCACACATGAAACTTAAAACTTTTAGAAACTAGCGTGAAAGAAATAGATAGGTTTGCTATTGAATTATTTCTAGGTGGGTACTATTAAATTAAAGAAAAACCATATGTAAAATTTATAGTTGTAACAGCTTAGACTACTCGCTCATAAATATTGTCTTCTTTGAATTGCTTATCGGGCCAAGGTCTTCAAGATTTTGCTCTTCTTGCATTCGGGAATCTATGGAAAAGAGGTATTCATATCCTTATAAGACGTATTTCGTTCTCCTCTCTAACCGATGTGGAAGCTCACAATCTACTCTTCTTAGGGCCCAGTGTCATTGCTCGTACAACGGGTTAAGAACCAATTCTGATACCATTTATAATAGCTTAACCCACCTGCCTATAGATATTGTCCATTTTGAGTTGTCCATCGAGCCAAAGCCCTCATGATTCCATCGGGCCAAGACTCTCATGATTTTACTCTTCCCACATCCAAAAAAATGAATCTATAGGGAAGAGGTATCCGTATCTTTATAAAACGTACTTCGTTCTCCTCTCCAACCGATGTAGGATCTCACAATCTACATCCTTTAAGGCTCAGCGTTCTCGCTGGCACAACGGGTCAAGAACCGGTTCTGATACCATTTGTAACAACTCAGACCACCCGTCCACAGATATTGTCCGCTTTGGATTGTCTATCGGGCCAAGGCTCTCACGGTTTTGCTCTTTCCGCATCCAGAAAAATGCATCTATGGGAAAGAGGTATCCGTATTCTTATAAAGCATACTTCGTTCTTCTCTCCAACTGATGTGAGACTTCACAATCTACCCCCCTTAATGCCTATTGGTCAATGGTTGTTATCATTCAACACTATCTACAAATCATCTTCACTATCACTATCTTCGTCCTTCCAATCTTCTTCTATGCTAGGCCTTAAAGAGAGTAAATTGTGAGATCTCATATCAGTTAGAGAGGAGAACGAAGTATACCTTATAACGATACGAATATCTCTTCCCCATAGATGTGTTTTCTCGTAAACGTGTTTTCTCGAATATGAGAAAATGCGTATATAGGGACAATATTTGTGGGCGAGTGGTATATGCTGTTACAAATGTTATCAGAGCCGGTTCTCGACCTATTGTACAATGAGGATGTTGGGTCCTAAGGAGGGTGGATTGTAAGATCCCACATCGATTGGAGAGGAGAACGAAGTACGTTTTATAAAGGTACGAATACCTTTTCTCTATAGACGCGTTTTTTCAGATGCGGGAAGAGCAAACCGTGAGGGTCTTGACTCGATGGGCAACCCAAAATGGACAATATCTGTGAGCGGGTGATCTGAATTGTTACAATAGTAATGTAAGCTTACACCCTATCTTAAAAGTTGTTCCTATTGAAAAGCTTTCTACATCTATTCCTTTATTAATTGAAACAATTTATACTTCTAATATCCAATGATTAAAAAATTTAACCAGTTTGGCCCAATTCAATTATAAAAATCTTGAATCATTTAAATTTTTATTCTTAAATATTAATCATTTTATTAATTAATTGATCAATTTTGTTAATTAATATATTTTTATAAATTAAAATAAACCAATTAATTTTTATTGTACAATCTTTTTTTAATTAAACTTCATATTCTTCGATAGATAAGGATAATCTAATTTAATTATATTTTAAAATTTTAAAATTTATTTAATCTTTAACTGATTTTATGACGGTCTAATACTAGTTGAACTTTTTAAGCCTTAAATCTTTTATTTTACTAGTTTAACTTTCGACCAAAATTTTAAAACATTGCTAACATCTCATACTAAAAGTAACAATATTTACTTTAAAATTTACTTAGGCCAATAATTTATTTTTATATTAGTAATAATTAAATTAAAGTTGTTTAATATTATGTTTTTACTTTTTATATAATTAATATTAATTAATATTCCTCCTCTTTATGTTACCCAAAGAGGAAAAAAAAAGAGGAGACATTCTTATTAGTGAAATTTGAAAATTCATTAGTCTTTCTTTTCTATCAAGGAAAAATATGCAGAGTGGGTTCTCTCTATTTTGGCTTGTCTTTTGCCAAATGACATACAGGCTTCTGTTTTCCCCTATGACTTCAAAGGCTATTAAACGATTTGAACCTTAACAGTAAAAACGTGCAAAGCCGCTTATGAAGCTTAGGAGAAAGTAGCACTTGGGGAATGGAAGGGATTATGATTTATGATGGTGACTGAACCCTTTATTACAGACTTACATCACTATTTTCTTACCTGAATTTAGAACAGAAAATTGCGTCTCTGGAAAGCATACCATATTCGTATCGCATAGATTCCTAGTCCACTTGCCACTGGCGTTCAGGAATTAAACGCATAGGCCCTACTTGCTTGAAGCATGTTCAGGAGTAGTAGGATTTGGGAAAACTATAATTGGTAGTTTAAAATAGACTCTTATTCGTATTGCACTAATTCTGGGGAACATGAAAAGAGAATTCAAGGTCAGCATATGTTTACGCAATGTTCTGCATATCTGTTTCCTACTAACTAAGCTGTCACCTCCATGTTTGTTAGGTAATCCAATGGGAAGTGAAAAATGCCTATTTAGTGATTTCTTTAATTTGTTCCTTAAGGCTTAAACTATTGTTGTGTTGAATTTACCCTTTCTTAGTTTTTGGAAGATTAAGCCCTTACCATTATCATTCTTTTCTGTTTTGATCCAAATCTTTTGTTTCAACCCTATTCTTTGATTATAGAATTGATCAGCTTTTTTTTTTTTTTAAATTAAAGTGTTCTTTGTAATATTTGAATTTAGAATTGTGCGACTTCTTTTTGTGAATGTAAAAAGTAATCAATTAATCTACATTCTGGTATTGTAATATACATTTAGTTTTTTTTTGTTATAATGGATTGTACTAATATTCATATTATTAACGTTTAAAAAACCAAATCGAAAATTAAGTCGGTAAAATAAGAAATTTAAAGTTTAAAAAGATTTAATCGATATTAGATCTTCATAAAACTAGATAAAGATTTGACAAAATTAAGGAATTTGAAATATGATTGAAAGAAATCGTCCTTATCTATTAAAATATTTGAAATTTATTTGAAAAAATATTCTTAATTTCATTTATTTTAATTTATAAGAATTTATTAATTAATAAAATTAATCGATTAATTAATCAATTAATCACTTTTTTAGGACAAAAGTTATTAAAATAAATTGAACTTAAAAGTTAAAAACTAAATTGAAAAATGAGATGACTCAAGAATTTTAAACCGGTTGAGTTTTTTAATCATAGAATATTATGCATATATATATATATATATATAATAAATGTGAAAAATAAAACTTTGTTAATAGCTAAACTAAAGAGCATAGTTTGACCTTTTTCAGGAGCTAACTCTAATACGGAGGACTATAGGTATATTGGCGGGGGATAATCTAAACAAATGTCAACAGACTCTCCGAATAAAGCTACCGGCATTGCGGAGGATGATGCACAAGAAGACATCCATTCCTGGGATGTTTGGTCGCATATATCTCCCATTTGTTGTTTTTAGCTACGGATTCATGCGGGATGATGACTTACAGTTAAAAATAAATTGTAAATGTGATCGAAAGAGAATGTACAGTTGGGTTGGGTTAAAAGGATAAGGGAAGAATCAGTGTGCGAAGGGCATCTTCTCGTCAGGAGAGATCACAAGAAATTGATAGAATGCCAAAACTGCAAAAGCAAGCTCAAACCAAAGTACTGTTTCTTTACCTTCACCTGTTCTGCATCACTTTAAACTTTGCCTCCCATGTGAAAGTGTGTATATGGTACAGCAGCTTAACAACTCAGATTAATAAATATGGTAATTATGGTTATACACAAACAGGTGGTAACAGTTATCGAGAATTTCCGAGGAAATATCACGAGTTAACATCAATGCACAGAGGATGGGTGTGCGTATATGTGTTGTGGGGGTGTGACTGCTACCCTTTTAGACAGGAAGCTAAAGCTTATCAAAAACCCTACTAGGGTTACTGGGGACCTCTCTCTCCTCTCTTTCATCATTTATTCAGATGAAAGGTCCTCATGCTGTCTCTTTTATAGTCATTTCATTTAAGCTAAACTATGTTTCTCGTGTTTTTGTACCGCTGCCTTGGTAATATTTTAAATTGATGTTTAGTGGAATAAGTGAAACTGTTATGTACAGTAGGGCTACTTAGAGCTACAAAAGAGAGTTAGGACCACACTCTACCATGGAGAACACCCAACTCAACTCAACCACACTGTACAACCAACCCATCACATATATGATCGATATACTCCCGACTTACTTGGCGGTTAACCAATAACGGAAGAACTGTATCTGATAATCAGTTCTTTGCATTACAGGTGTTCTAACCTGCGATTGTGAGCAATGGATGGGGGTTTCTGGGTTTGGTAATTTAGGACATGGGAGCCCAAAACAACACCACATATGATCATGTTAAGAAGCATCAAGGAAGGGTCCCCATCAAGTAGTGGCATCCCTTTCACGAGGATGATAATGGTAACAACTGTCATGCCCCATAGTCTAGGACCAAAGGGAGCTTAGATTGCTAGACAAAATTCATACCAGGGCTACATGTGCCTAGTGTTTAAGATTTTTTTCTTTTTCCTTTTTCAAGAGTATTGTAATGCAAAATGGAGGGACTATTCCAAGTGGACCCATATGTAAGGGGAAGGGGACACATGCAAAATCAACCAGATAGCTGAGAAGGAACTTGAATGGAAGGAGGCGAGGATACCCATATAATTCCTCTTGAATATAATATATATATATATATATAAACATGAGCACATCAAAGTGGGGGCTATACGTGCACAACATTTGCAGCTTCACCATAACAGAGGAGTATCAGAAGTAGCAGCAGCAACAACAGTATTACATACACATTACACTATAACGGTCCAAAGAGCCAAAGCCACCGCCACACGCCGCCACCACCACGACCACCACCACAAGTCTCCCAAATTCTACTGTATAACCCCACACTAGTAGTCTAATTATACCCCACTCTCTGCCCACGTCTTTCCTGCTCTGAGAAACCGTTGAGCCTCTCTGGCTGTTACGTCGCTTTCCCTCTCTTCATTAGATGACACATAGCCCATAGGCAGCTAGCCCCCTCATTTATTCATGTTTTGTGGTACCATATTCATATACATCTGTCTTTGTTAGCTTTTTACTATTTAGTATTTATTAATTATATACATACACTAAACTACACGCACAAAGTATCATCTTTCTTCCAAACTCTGCCAAGCTGTAGCCACTCATAGTCATGCGTCTCCTACCTTCTATTCAATGTTTCTCTAGCGAACCTGGAACTCCAAAACGGGTCCTTCCTCATCCTTTTGCTTGTATGTAAAAAAGTATGGTTAAAAGTGAAGGCTTAACGGTGAAAACCATATTTGTCTTTTCACCTAAACAAGAAAACAAAATATTATTTTTAGAAAAACATCGATTGAATTTTACATCCTTCGGATCAACATACTCATATATCAAATTACATAAAAATCAAAATAAAAACATTCCTCGTCTTCCTTAACCTTGGGAGTTTCGCAACTAACAAGTGTAAAGTATAACTGGCGAAGTTTGATGAATCAAACTGCCAAACTTTTACTAGGCTGTCCATCTTTGGTTGGCATCTGCTATTCATTCTTTTTATGATCTTAAACTTTTTTGTGGTCTTCCCTTTTTTATGTCACCTTTTCTTTAATAATTGTTTTGCAATAAAGGGTTTGTCATAATTCCTTGATATGCTTTTCCCGATTTCACCTAGTGCTTCTAAAAGCATCCTATACCTATGAACCTAATCGCTCCTCATTCCTAACTTCTAAGTTTTTGTCAGTACCGGTCCATCTTCACCAAAATTCCATCCGAAAAAGGAAAAAAGAGTAACTAAGGTTATCTACTCAAATTAAATTTAAATTATCTTATTTGGTTCAAAGAAATTGCATGGAGTCACTAAGGGTATTCTTTTTTTGGATAATTTTAAAATTTGAGATTGAAAATCAGGGATTAATTCAAAATTTATAACCAACCAAGAGTCATACATAGGGAGAACTTAAATACGATAGCTACTAAACTCAACATGGAAACAAAAAGTGAAAATGATAGACAAAATAAGATGGCCTGGCTAGCTAGATAGATAGCGTACCTCTGGATCTGGTGATGTTTCTTTCATAGCTAACTTATCGTGGGAGATCTAATGACAAGTATAATGCCAGATGATGGTGGTCCATGTTAAATCGAGTGTGGAACACGCCCCTTTCCCCTTCTTTTAACAATAAAAGTATTAGGCTACACACCCTAATATAAATTTGTATGGCCAAGGACTATGAAACTTCGCCCTCAAACAACCTAACTAGCTATGCATTTAGAACTTTGGTACAATAGACATAAATAATGATAATTAGTTTTGTATTCAAAACACTATTTGCGTTTACTTTCACAAGAGATATTATTATCCGTAAAGGACGAGCCTTAGAGCAATTGGTAAGATATAATTGAAAAGTCACGAGATTGAGTCAAGAGAACAACCTCTTTATAAAATACTTAAAAGATGCGAATAATTAGTGATCTTCCCTTAAGCCCTCTAAAGCTGAAAACCTTATGTTATGAGATTTGCCCTTTATTATTATTAAACCTAGATCTTTTCCTTTACTCTTTTCCTTTACCTATCAACATTATTTTCCTTGAAGCATAGTAGCAAATAATCCTTTTTCTTTCATGCATGCTAGATTTTCTTAACCAGTGCACAAGGTATTTTGCCACGTCAGGGCACGCTTTTTTTTTTTTTTTAGTTGAGAGTTGGAGGTGGAAAGTGTGGTAATGCTAGGTAGGTAATGAAAGTGAAACTAGCCTGTGTGGGGGTTAAGT
>JANQBM010000004.1:4480551-4501777 GCA_025594535.1 Erythroxylum domingense | reverse complement strand
AAGAAAGTTGTGAGAATTTTCTTACCCTCTTCTCATATTCTTCGTGGAAGATATCGACACATTTTCCCTTGCATTTCATCGTCTTAAGAGAAGGAATGTCAACAACTTTTCCTTGAAGTTTACGCATAGTCCAACTTATATTTTATTTACTTAACCACCTTGATTTACGTGGATGATTGATCCTTAGTTTAATTTTAGTTGGTGTAAATTGCCAATCCAACAACTAACATAACTTTTGTTTTAAAGTATATAACTTTACCCTTAATTGATAAAAAATTTCTTTTTTAATTATAAAATTGACGATCAAATAATAAATATTGTATTGAAATTCATACTAATTGTTTACTAATATTTAATATAATATAAAATAATATTTTAGGTAGTTAAATTTTCAAATTTTAATTTAATAGCTTAATTACTATAATTAATATAAATATGTTCTATTTTAAATTTTATAACTATTAATTGATTTTGATCTAAAAACAATTTTTAAAATCTATGTCATTATAGTTTTCAAATTTTATTAATTCTATTTATTGAATAAATAAAATTTATAAAATAAAAATAGGTGATTTGTCACCTTAATATTGATACGAATACGATAGACATGATGGGTCACACCAAAGGAGGAAGATTTGTATCGTATGGGATAAAATTCTATTCAGCCGGGCCGGAATTATTCGGAAATTCCCCCTTTTACCTTCGAATAAATCGGACGGCCTTGGATGTCCCATCACGTTGACCTAACCTTTTGACTTCTCGTCTCGTCCTATTCGTGGCTTATTCATACAGTAATATGCCGAAATTGAAATTCCAATGTGTGCGCCTCCGTCCAGCCTCTTGCAACTTGGCACGTGTCCCTACCGTACTTTTTACCCACAAAATATTCTTCTCCGTGATCTCGCACGCAGTGACCATCATCGCACCATACGTCCAATTCTCGAATCCGATTGGTTCAAAGGAAAATGAAAATAATAACGGTGAAAAATAAAAGTAAGTATAATTATGATTTGTTAGTTAATATCAAAAAACGATAAATATTATTTATTAAAAATATTAAAAATTATTATATTTTAATTAATTAATAAATTATATTTAATTAATTACATTTAAATAAATTATATTTTATATTTTAATTAATTAAATATTAATTATATTTAATTAAAAAATAAAAAATATTAGTATTTTTAAAAAATAAAATCATTTTTTTCACACACAAGGGCATAGACTATTACTTAAAACTGGAGTATGAAAAACCTATTCAATCAATAATAATAAATAACTAACCATTATTATTTATTAATTTTCATAGATATTTTTATTATTTATTGTATTAATAAATTTGTATTGTAATTAAAATAAAAAATTTAATATTTTAAATAATTTAACTAACTGTTAGTTATGTAGATCTAACTGATGAATGAGACATCCTTTATTTTGTTTATTACCAAAGAAACTGATAAACTAAAACGACACAGAACACAGAAGACAAGTCGAGCTCTATTCTCTGCGAGGGTACGGACTGATGGATCATTTCTTACACGCCAAATCGAGCTCATTCGAAATGACAACTAACATTTAATACATGCAAGTGTTGTGTCGTGTCGTACCCAAAAACAGAAAGTAAAATTATGATCTTAAAAATATAAAAAATGGAATATATTAAATATGTTTTAATTTAGGTTTTTTGTATAATATAATAATAACAGTAGTTTGTTTTTCCATTTGTTGTTTCCTTATAAAAGCGGTTCTTTCTCCTAACATATTAAATGTCCAAGCCTGCGAGAGAACGTAACTGTGGAGGCAACTGTTGCAGAGGTTGGAGTGAGAAAAGGTTGAAACTTGAAACAGAGAGGGGATAGAGAGTCTTCAAGAGCAGAGAAGAGAATAGCACTCACTGACGCTTTTGGTGGAAGGAGAGAAGTTAAGAGAGAAAGCAGAGTAGGGGTTGATAGACCGTGGAATCTAAAAGAATCACACACTCAGTGTTTTGGGCTTTGGTGGGTTTGTTCACCTCTAAGCTTTACCCTGCCACCCTTAACTATTGCGTGCTTCGTACGGTCTATCTACCCTAATCTGCAGAACCTAATCAGCCCTTTTCTCGACTCAAGTTCACAATATAACACGCCCCATCATCATCTCAGTCCAGTTTTCGGTTTGTTTGTAACTCTTTCTCTAGTGTTCTCTATTGTCTTTTCCCTTGCCATTTTCCTTTCTGATTTAATTAACGCCAGTCTGGTAATTTTTCTGGGGTCAGTTTTTATGTGGTTTTGGATTGTTTAATTATACAAAGTTGGTATCTTTATTGGAGTTCTGAGTGTTGTTTGGGTGTTTGTATCCAGTATAAGACATAATGGAGGGTGGGAATGGGGATTCTGGATCCTACTGGCTTGATGCTTGTGAGGACATTCCTTGTGACCTAATTGATGGTTTTGTGGACTTTGATACTCCAATAGTTAATGATTCAGTGGATAATAATGCTAATCAAGACAATCTCGTTCATGATTTCTTTGGAGGTATTGATCGCATACTTGATAGTATTAAGAACGGTAGTGGCCTGCCTCCATATGCAGACTGCACTAACCACAGTAACGATACTGCAACTATCTTGGGGAATGCAATTCAGGGTTGTGGGGTTGAGGAGGGTTCCTTTGACAATGGAGGGTCTGCAGATTGCAAAACTGAAGTTGAGGGCTTTGTCTTACAATTAAGTAGTGAGAAGGGCTTTTTTGAAAGGCGAAGAAAGCTGGAGAATTGCAATAATTTGGTGAATGCTTTAGATGGAAAAGGGGAGGAAAGATTGTCTGATAAATCTGTCAAAGAGAATGGGAGCAAGTTTGAACTTGAGAGGTCAAGGGAAGGAGATTTTTCTAGTGAAGAAAGGTTCAGTAAAAGGGCCAGGCATAGCGGTCAGGGATATGAGAGACTGTATTCATGTAGAGGGCACTATGATCCCAGCGATAGGGAGAGAGGCTCTGGCAGGAAGAGGACTCGCGATTGGGATGAGATGGATAGGAGGGATAGGGATCATAGCCGGAGAAGAGATCGCTATGGTTGTGGTAAAAGGAGAGATGGTAGAGACAGGGACTGGAGAGATAAGGAACCCAGAGGTTACTGGGAGAGGGATCATTCAGGGTTGAATGGAATGGTTTTCCGCTTAGGAAGTTGGGAAGCGGAACATAAAAAAGAAGGAAAGGAAACAAATGATAAGAACCATGAGTACAATGGGAAGCCTGAGAATAAATCTGAGGAAGCTAAGGAAAAGGTTCCTGAGGAGCAAGCCCGTCAGTATCAATTGGATGTTCTTGAACAGGCGAAGAAAAAAAATACTATAGCTTTTCTTGAAACTGGAGCAGGGAAGACGCTCATTGCTGTACTTCTCATCAGAAGTGTTTGCAATGATTTACAAAAGCAGAACAAGAAAATGCTTGCTGTATTTTTGGTTCCTAAAGTTCCACTTGTTTATCAGGTACCTTGTTGTCTTCCAGTTTTCCTTTAGAGACAATTTTTAACAATGTCAATTAGTTTATTAATGAAAAATATGGGGGGATTGTTCTGCTTCTCTTGTCAAATGACAGCAAGCTGAAGTTATTCGTGACCGTACTGGTTTTGAAGTGGGCCACTATTGTGGCGAAATGGGCCAAGATTTCTGGGATGTTCGAAAGTGGCAACGGGAGTTTGAAAGCAAACAGGTATATTTTAGGTGCTTCTCATTTTGTCATCATTCATATCTTTTCATTTATGCAGATGTTCAGTAGATATCATCAAACATATTGCAACAAGTTTTGGCAGTTATTTTTTAATTACCAAATGATTGCTCAATTTATATAGTCTTATTTATCTTTGTTGGTAACATGATTTGTTCCTCTTCGATACATGCATTGCAGGTGTTAGTGATGACAGCCCAAATTTTGTTGAACATTCTGAGGCACAGCATAATCAAAATGGAAACTATTAATCTCCTTATTTTGGATGAGTGTCATCATGCTGTGAAGAAGCATCCTTATTCTTTAGTGATGTCTGAGTTTTATCATACCACTCCAAAGGAGAAGAGGCCGTCTGTATTTGGAATGACTGCTTCACCAGTTAACTTAAAGGGTATTAATTTGATAATGATTAATGATTTCTCTTCCGGATTTTATGTTTCTTTTTGGGCTACTTTTGCATATACTCTTTGATCAGAAATTCAGTAGACTAGCAATAATTTTGCCTTGATTGATGTTATGTTAAAGCACGATTCACCACTCTTTTTTTGTACTCTTTAGGTGTTTCAAGTCAGGTTGATTGCGCAATAAAGATTCGTAATCTTGAAAGTAAATTAGATTCCATAGTTTGTACAATAAAAGATCGCAGAGAACTTGAAAAGCACGTGCCAATGCCCTCTGAAGTTGTAGTGGAATATGATAAAGCAGCTAGCTTATGGTCCCTTCATGAACAAATAAAGCAAATGGAAGTGGCTGTTGAAGAAGCTGCACAATCAAGCTCCAGAAGAAGCAAATGGCAATTTATGGGAGCTAGAGATGCTGGAGCCAAGGAAGAGCTACGTCAAGTTTATGGTGTCTCTGAAAGAACAGAAAGTGATGGGGCTGTTAACTTGATCCAAAAGTTGAGAGCTATCAACTACGCACTTGGTGAGCTGGGTCAGTGGTGTGCTTACAAGGTACCAGAATTTGCTAGATGCTCTTTTATTTTATTTGTTTGGAGTGGCAAGGTGAACATGACTTGTTCTTTTTTAAGGTTGCTCAATCCTTTTTGACGGCTTTACAAAATGACGAGAGGGCAAATCATCAGCTTGATGTCAAGTTTCAAGAGTCCTACTTGGAAAAGGTTGTGTCATTGTTACAATGTCAACTTAACGAGGGTGCTGTTACAGATAAGGATACAAAAGTTCAAGAGAATGCGAATGTCATTGCTCAAAATGACACTGATCCTGATGAGATTGAGGAGGGAGAGCTCCCTGATAGTCATGGTGGGTCTTGTCATTTGTCCTTGTTCACATAATATCTTGTCTATTTGATGAAAAAAAAATGGTTTTGTTTTGTTTTTTTTAAACCAAACTGTTTAAGCATTGTATTATCGATATGCAGTTATCTTTTGCTTAGTTTTATTTATCAGTCAATAAGCTTTTCTCCAATTAGGTTACCTTGTATATGTTATACTCATGTTCTCTATGGTTTAGTTGTCTCGGGCGGAGAACATGTGGATGTGGTTATCGGAGCTGCTGTAGCTGATGGAAAAGTCACCCCAAAGGTGCAATCGTTAATTAAAGTACTTCTGAAGTATCAGCATACAGAGGATTTTCGTGCAATTATCTTTGTTGAGCGAGTGGTGGCTGCTTTGGTTCTTCCTAAGGTTATATGCTTGCACAGATATGATTTTTATTTGGCCTTTAAGACCTGGTACCCTCTTATTTTCTTATATTACCTTGTTATATTTACTTTTTGCTGAAATTGCAGGTATTTGCAGAGCTTCCATCTCTGAGTTTCATCAGGTGTGCAAGTTTGATTGGGCACAACAATAGTCAGGAAATGCGGACATGTCAAATGCAAGATACAATTGCCAAATTTCGAGATGGTCGTGTATGTCCAAAAGCCAATGTGATGCATTTTTATTTTAAATATGATGCATTTGGTAAGGGAGACGTAAATGTTTGTGCCGATTGTGCAGGTGACTTTGTTAGTTGCGACAAGTGTTGCTGAGGAAGGACTTGATATAAGGCAATGCAATGTTGTTATTCGCTTTGATCTTGCAAAAACTGTTCTTGCATACATTCAGTCCAGGGGTCGAGCAAGAAAGCCTGGTTCAGATTACATATTGATGGTTGAGAGGTAGTATTGTCGGGTCTGACTCAGTGTTAAACCCATCTCATGACTAGTAATAGATGTGGGCAAACTAAAATTTTTTACATCTCAGGGGAAATTTGTCTCATGCCACATTCTTAAGGAATGCTAGGAATAGTGAGGAGACCTTGCGGAAAGAAGCAATTGAGAGAACTGACATTAGTCATTTGAAGGACGCTTCAAAATTGATTTCCATGGACATGATTCCAGGAACTGTTTACCAGGTGGAGTCTACTGGAGCTGTTGTGAGCTTAAACTCCGCTGTTGGACTTATCCATTTCTATTGTTCTCAGTTACCCAGTGACAGGTGTGCTTCGAGAAATGAAATTTAAGATGGATACTAAAGCTAGTATCATAATAGTTTTGACAATAATTAAATTATCGCTCAATTATCCATGTTATTTTAGGTATTCAATACTTCGTCCAGAATTCATTATGGAGAGGCATGAGAAGCCTGGAGGTCCCACCGAGTATTCGTGCAAGCTTCAACTTCCATGTAATGCACCGTTTGAGAAACTTGAGGGTCCAATATGTAGTTCAATGCGCCTTGCACAGCAGGTACAGTATTTACTCAGTATAGTTCTTCTAAATTCAATTTTCCCGTTTTCATACTCTTGACTATCTTCTGCTTGGTTTTCAGGCTGTTTGTCTGGCTGCTTGCAAGAAGCTACATGAGATGGGAGCATTTACTGACATGCTTTTGCCAGACAAGGGAAGTGGGGAAGAAAAAGAAAAAGTTGACCAGAATGATGAAGGTGAACCACTTCCGGGGACTGCTAGGCATAGAGAGTTTTATCCTGAAGGTGTAGCCGATGTACTTCAGGTTAGTTATTCCTGTATGTTGTATGGTTAATGATTGGTGATAAGACACAGATTTCTGGATTGATTCTCTTCTTTGTCTAGCATGCACATGTTTAAATTTTCTTTGGCCTTTCAGGGAGAATGGATCTTATATGGAAGAGATGATTACACCCCCAAAACATTTCATCTTTACATGTATGCTGTAAAATGTGTTGACATAGGCTCTTCAAAAGATCCATTTCTAACTCAAGTTTCAGAGTTTGCATTGCTTTTTGGCAATGAGCTGGATGCAGAGGTGTGCTAGCTATGCCCAATCCTAGCATACTTGAGATATTTAAAGCACTTGTCTCTGACCCATTAATTCTTATAGGTCTTATCGATGTCGATGGATCTGTTTATCGCTCGAACCATGATAACTAAGGCATCCCTTGTCTTCAAGGGCCCAGTAGATATTACTGATAGTCAGGTTCATTGTCAATTTAACCTTTAGACTGCTGATTAAACTATGTAACTATTACTTTTTGACATTCTGGCATCTGATGAATTTAACTCTGGTTTTGTTCAGCTGGCATCCCTTAAAAGCTTTCATGTAAGATTGATGAGCATTGTACTGGATGTGGATGTTGAACCGTCCACCACTCCATGGGATCCTGCAAAGGCATATTTGTTCGTACCTATGGTTGGCGATAAGTCTGTAGATCCTTTTAAAGAGATTGACTGGGATCTGGTTGGAAAAATTATTGGAACAGATGCATGGAACAATCCCCTTCAGAAAGCTCGACCAGATGTTTACCTTGGTACTAATGAAAGGACACTTGGTGGAGACAGAAGGGAGTATGGATTTGGGAAATTGCGTCATGGTATGGCTTTTGGACAGAAATCCCATCCAACCTATGGGATTAGAGGAGCTGTAGCACAGTTTGATGTTGTGAGAGCTTCTGGGTTAGTTCCTAGTCGGAATGTATCTAAAACACAGAATATGGAGTTGACAAAAGGAAAACTAGTAATGGCTGATAGTTATGTTGATGCTAAAGATTTGGTAGGGAGAATAGTGACAGCTGCTCACTCCGGGAAAAGGTTTTATGTGGACTCTATACGCTATGATATGACTTCAGAGAACTCATTCCCGAGGAAAGAGGGTTATCTTGGTCCTCTGGAGTACAGCTCATATGCTGATTACTACAAACAAAAGTATGATTTACATTGATCTCTTAAGTCTTCATTTCTTGTTCCATTTTGTCCCCTCACCTTCAGGTTTGGATTTAATTCTTGAATTCCTGATTGATTTTTATGGTGTGATACGAGGCTTGGATGGCCTGAATGTACCTTTGTTGTGCTTGAAGAGAGAAAAGCTTATCTTAGTCTATGATGGGAAGTAATGTGATTATACAATATCAATAGTTGGTCCCAAGTTCCTCATAGATTGGAGAAGCTTTTGTTTCTTCTTGCATAACAAGCGTACATTTGGCTATCAAGTCTTCTATCTTTCATAGGTATGGAGTTGAGTTGATTTTTAAGCAACAACCTTTAATAAGAGGACGTGGTGTTTCATACTGCAAGAATCTCCTATCCCCTCGGTTTGAGCACTCGGAAGGTATTAATTTCTTTCTTCATGAGGAGCATAATATTTAATGTTTATTGAGGTCTTCACAATCTTTTATAATTTGCTAGAGCTAAGTGGAGTAACTTTTTGTACTTGTAGCAAATGAAACAGAATCTGAGGAGATTCTCGACAAGACATATTATGTTTTCCTTCCTCCTGAGCTTTGTTTAGTGCACCCACTCCCTGGATCACTTGTTCGAGGTGCTCAGAGATTACCCTCAATAATGAGGAGGGCTGAAAGCATGCTGCTTGCGGTTCAACTTAAGCATATAATAAACTACCCCGTCCCTGCTTCAAAGGTATCATGTTTATTTGATTGGGACAGATGAAAGAGAAAAAAAGGCAGAATTGGGTTGTTTGGGTAGAGATAGGTCATGAACAAAAACTAATTGATGAATCTGTCAATTTTCTGCAGATCTTGGAAGCATTAACAGCTGCATCATGCCAGGAAACATTTTGCTATGAAAGAGCAGAGCTTCTGGGAGATGCTTACTTGAAATGGGTTGTTAGTCGGTTTCTGTTTCTTAAACATCCCCAGAAACATGAGGGTCAACTAACTAGGATGAGACAGCAAATGGTGAGTAACATGGTTCTATACCAATATGCGCTTGATAAAGGACTTCAATCATATATCCAAGCAGATCGCTTTGCTCCGTCTAGATGGGCTGCTCCTGGTGTTTTACCCGTCTTTGACGAAGATACAAAGGATGGAGATTCATCCTTATTTGACCAGGAGAAATCACTTTCTGATCATAAAGCAAGAACAGATCATCCTGGGAATGTATATGAAGATGATGAAATAGAAGATGGTGAGCTTGAGAGCGACTCTAGTTCTTACAGGGTCCTGTCTAGCAAGACATTAGCAGATGTTGTTGAAGCATTGATTGGTGTTTATTACGTTGAAGGTGGGAAAAATGCTGCAAACCACCTCATGAAGTGGATAGGAATTCAGGTGGATTTTGATGATAGTGCGCTTGAGGATACAAAAACACCGTCTAATGTTTCAGAAGGTGTTCTTAGGAGTGTGGAATTTGACGCGCTAGAAGGTGCCTTGAATATTAAGTTCAAAGACCGGGGCTTATTAGTAGAAGCCATTACTCATGCGTCACGACCTTCTTCTGGAGTGTCCTGCTATCAGCGGTTAGAGTTTGTTGGTGATGCAGTCCTAGATCATCTCATCACCAGGCACTTGTTTTTCACATACACAAATCTGCCACCTGGACGACTGACAGACATGCGAGCTGCTGCCGTAAACAATGAAAACTTTGCTCGTGTTGCAGTTAGACATAAGCTCCACGTACATCTTCGACATGGGTCCACTGCCCTTGAAAAGCAGGTTTGACTTTCTTCCCTCAGGGAAGTTCCCTGTTAGTGCAATGAGCTGACTAGCTGACTGGTGTTTAGTGTTAATCTTGACATTGTTTAGTATTAATATTTCAGATTCGGGACTTTGTAAAGGAAGTTCAGGAGGAATTTTTAAAGCCAGGATTCAACTCTTTTGGTCTTGGAGATTGCAAAGCTCCAAAGGTTCTTGGCGACATTGTTGAATCGATTGCAGGTGCTATTTTTCTCGACAGTGGAAGAGACACTGCAGTTGTGTGGGAGGTTGGTTTCAGCTATTGACCCTGATTCAGTGCAACCCTTCTCATCTTTCTTCTGTCTTGCTGTTTACCGTGAGGATATTTCATATCAACGTATATTCTCACAACATTTTTGTTCAGGTTTTTCAACCTCTTTTGCATCCAATGGTTACTCCGGAAACACTGCCAATGCATCCTGTAAGGGAGCTGCAGGAACGTTGCCAGCAACAGGCTGAAGGCTTGGAATACAAAGCCAGTCGAACAGGCAATCTGGCTACTGTTGAAGTTTTCATCGATGGTATTCAAATAGGAATTGCTCGGAATCCACAGAAGAAGATGGCACAGAAACTTGCTGCAAGGAATGCTCTGGCCGTTTTGAAAGAGAAGGAAGCAGGTGAAGCTAAGGAGAAGAATGATGAGAATGGCAAGAAGAAGAAAAATGGTAACCAAACGTTTACTAGACAAACCTTAAATGATATCTGCTTGCGTAGGAACTGGCCAATGCCTTCTTATAGGTGAGAAATTTCATTCATTAAGTTCTTTTCCCCAGCAAAGTATTGATAAACAGTTCACTAATTGATACTCCTGCGGATTTCAGGTGTGTCAATGAAGGTGGCCCTGCACATGCCAAAAGGTTTACATATGCAGTTCGTGTGAATACAACTGACAAGGGATGGACTGATGAATGTGTTGGAGAACCAATGCCAAGTGTTAAGAAGGCCAAGGACTCGGCTGCAGTTTTAATTTTGGAACTTTTGAACAAACTGTACTCGTGACATTCAATAACACGTCAGTGCTATATATTATTTGGGAAATCATTTGCTTTCTCTTGAAAGAGTTTAGCTACGTAAACATTGTAATATAGAAACAAGGTCCCACCGTTCAAGGTTCTAATCATTTACTTCACAACAGAAAATCCATTGGTTTTTCTTGGTCGTGACCAAGCTGTCTTGTAAAGGTATTATCTATCTTCAACATCAAGAAAAACCAACAGCACTTTGGTACAACATTTCTACTGTCACTCGGAAGTAAAAATTCAGAAGAATTTAAAGCATTCTTACTAATCGTTCTGATGGTAATGTTTCAAACAAGCAATGATACAAACTAAAAAGTGAAATGTCAATAAAACCACTTATTCAAGTCCCCTCGGAAGAAAAGTTGCGGAGGGACAAACTTTCTTTACCGCCTTAGTGTGTGGAGAACGTACTCAGCATATAAGTCCCTGCAGTGCAATAATACGCAGTTCAGAACAACTAACTAGTACTTGATTAGCCAAGTAGCTTTCACAGGGGTATGCAAGCAAAAAGGAAGCAAAACTCACATTGAGTACTGAATGGCTTCAACAGCAGTGGTAGAAGGCAAAAATTCATCTACTGCAACTTCCTTGTTTTCGTTTTTCTTGTCTATTCAGAAATGTTAAAGAAACCAGCGTTTAAGCAAAGTTGGAAAACATTAAGTTGGAAGGAAAAGTAAATGTAAAAAGTTGATCACGAAATAGAGAAAGGGATACAGTCTTCAAAGAACTGGCGGATCTCAGAAAGGCGGTGAGGGGCCAGTTGGTTGATATCAGTGTAGTGCTTATATTCTGGATCATCAGCACATACTGCAATGATTTTGTCATCTTTCTCACCCTGAAATGGAATTTGACAAGGAGTAAATTCAGAGTTCAACAAAAAATCTATTTTTCAAATCAAGGGTTTGGTACTTTGGAACCCAATGAAGAACTAGATGATATTACCTGATCAATCATGGGCATGAGTCCAATGGCCCTGGCTCGCAGAAAACAACCAGGAAGGACAGGCTCCTGTCAAATTACCAATTATGTGAGCAAATTGTCCAATTGAAGCTTAAACATTCTGCCGCTGGATTATGAGACCAAAATGCCAGAGTACAAATTGCATTATCTTGAATTGGGATACTTGCCTGCATGAGCACTAAAACGTCCAAAGGATCATTGTCTTCACATAATGTGCGAGGGATAAAACCATAGTTATGAGGATATACCACGGATGAGTATAAAACACGATCGACCTATGAAAAGAAATGAGAGGAGAGAAATGGTGTAAAGCATAAGAAAAATAAATATCAAATTAGAATGATGAAGACGAATAATTAGTTTATACCTTAATCAATCCTGTCTTCTTGTCAAGTTCATATTTAACCTTGCTCCCTTTGGTGATCTCAACCACCTATGCATAATTTGATGGCAAGAAAATCATTCGTTATTATAGCCAAGTGCTTGGACATAATATATCAAAACAGATGTGCATTCGAGTTAGATACTAATAAATTGTTGCTTGGCGATAATGGTAAAGAAAAGAAGAAAATGGAGATTTCGGCAAGTCAACTCCTCCAAACTTCTACTTGATTTAGCATTTTCAGTTCCATTCCCAATGCCAACGATCCATTTCGTTTAACCAGTTCCTACATTCATTTTGTTTTAAGTTCTACTATACGAAGTTGGAACCAGGACGTACAACGTTGAAAACGTTAGGAGCTCCAGGTCCTGCAAAACAACAATTTAACGCTGTGATTAATTACTGGCGCACATACTAAGACATTGTGATTAACTACTAGCGCACATACTAAGACAAAACAGAATAACAACTTGGTCATTTGAGCCAAGAAGGTACCAATCTCAAGATCATGCCAAGGATGTGCAGCAACAGTCCTTCTTGACAAAGTTGAAAGGATCCTCTCATTCAAACGAGGAGTTGGACGCTTTTCTTCAACTTCCTTTCTGTCAGTTTCTTTGCTCATCTTCAACCAGACTATTAAAAAGGAATTTCAATGCTTATCAGCTTATCAGTTGATGATGGATTGCTCAGCTCACAATAACCAGTTTAGGAAGGATCAAGTCAAGCGAGTCATAATAGGTAATTCTACGATGATTTCCCGTACATTCAAAGAAAATCTGCCCAATGAAATGTTGATCCATACCATGTTAACGTGTTAAAGATAGACTTTTTTTTGCTTGACTAATGGACTGTCACGTGCATTTCAACGAACTGAACTGTGAAAGGCCAGCAGGCCATTAAGTTCACAGATCGAGTAAACACAATATATTGCTCGCAGATCAAGTCTATAATCATGTGATGACGATAGATCAGGTATCTTAGTGAATTTTCCAGCAGATGTCATCGAAGGCTTAGTTTCATAGCATATAGTTATTATATACAGAGCTAAAGCATTGCACATTTCTTAGGAATGACAAGCTAACAACTAATGTTGTCCATAGAATCCATATAAAATGATGGTCCTAACAGCAAAAGACTGGGACTGCATGATGCGTCTTTGAATGGAAACAGGCACATCCCATTCCCAATTCCAAGCTCTGTCCTTTCACATGTTTAAACGAAGGAAGAGCCTTTACTCCTTCGCATCTAAACGAAATCGGACCAAAGTTCCAAACTTTATCAAAGGCTACTAAGACATTAGACATGTAAAATCCGATGGTTGATTTGCCATGCACGAAAGCCCAGACACTCATATGCGGTAAATCACAAGATTAAATGCGTCCTTCCCAACCCAAAAGGCATAACGAAAAGGAACTCCATTGGAAACAGAAAAAATAAACATACCTTGATCAGTTAAGAAGTAACAGAGGTGTTGACCAGCGAGATGAAAGTTGGGTAAAAGGGAAAGACTTAGGGGCCGTGATCCTAACCCAGCGTACAAGTGTCCTTATATACGTGTGGGAAGTGAGATACGTGCCACTTTTGTTTAAAGCATAGAAACAGTGATACGGAGGATGTGGTCAAATCGTGGAGTCCTGCCTTGTGTTTGCAGTCAAGAAAAATTAGTTGGATCCATCCAACATTCAGACTTCAATACTCAATAGGCCTTCTCTTGTTCGTTGCAAATAATAAATAAATTACCTACTTGTGATCTTCTTCATATGGTATATGCCGAATATCACAAGTTGTGGGATGCTATTGGACAGAAATTATTAACTACATTGGATGACAGGATTGATTGTTTATTATAGTATAAATAAGAACACGAACAACGTAGGACTTTCAGAGTTTGTCTGGGAAAACTACTAGGCTCCAACTTATCAAATAAAAAAGGAATCTTTAGCATTTGTGACGCTCTTACAACTTTGTTACTTGGTGAACACCTAAAAGAGAAACACTTTTGATTACAATCTCATCAAGTAAACAGGGAACGATTAGCCCTTTTTGTAGTTTTTTGATTAAGTTAAACCACGACAGGGATTTGATATTCCAAAGGTTGGAAACTTCTTCCTTTTTACACTATGTACACGTAAAGGTATAATTTCCCCTCGAAGACAATAATTCATTATCTTTTCATCAACAATTCAAAAGACCACGTGGTTCATTTCATCTTATCTTCTGATGAATAGCCTTCAAAGAGTACGAGTAGGCATTGTTGATAAGAATGACTTTCACTGTGACAGCTCAGCCGTTGAAGGTAAGGCTGTTGCCATTTTACGCTTAAAGTGTGAAAGGAGTCATTTTGGATTAGTTTTAGGTCCAGATGTGGAGGTCACATGTAAAGTGGTGGTCCAATTGTCACAGCTCACAAAGTCTCCCTTCTCTCCAAGGTCAAACCGAGGAATCCTAAGTAAAAAATTGCACCAGTACTGAGTTCATATGAGGTTTGTCCGCCATTGAGGACCTTTTCTCTGTGGGCTAGAAATGGGACCTTTCAAGGCACTAGATCAGCAGTTGCACAAATCGCCGTTCTTTCGCTGTTCCGCTGCTAAAACGTCTACGTTTTCATAAAATTCGTTGGGTCTGGCTTTGCTCTCGCCTAAGCCAAGCCAATGCCCTCCCTCTTTCTTTTGATTTTGCTTCCTGCCTCAACTCTTTTCTTCTCCTTTTGGGTTCATGGAATATCTTCGTCCGTCCTAGATCAAGTTTCTCTTAAAGACTGAGGTATACTCTTTGTGGACAAAGCTTCGTAATTTTGTTATCCATCAACAATTAACTGGTACAGTGGATATGGCCCCTCTTTCTTTTGATTTTGCTTCCACCTTTACCGATGATGCTTGATTGGTACTAATTCTTCTCTCTTTTGCTTACTTTCTTATAGTTCTTCTTCTCGCTGGGTTAGAGCTCAAGAGCATGCGTAGTTATTCCGAAGGTCAGGACTTTCAGTGGCCTATCAACAACATCGAGACCTAGGTTAGTGCTGCTTTGATTGATTTTTTTATAAAAAACTTGACTTGTAGCTTTGGTTGGCCAGTTTTGTAATCCCCTTATAACATGTTTGAAAATCTGAACCGTCCCTGTTGCTAGATGACCCTCCTACTGGATGCAACATCTGTTTTGGTGCTGAGTTGTGATCATTGTATGTTTTTAAAAGCTTAGTTCTGTTGCTACATCCGAACCGTCCTTGTTGGTAGATGACCCTCTCCTTTGTTTTTCATATTTATTGGGCCGTGTTCATTTCACTTCCTTCATTTGTTTAACCATGGGCAAATTTAGTTTGTGTGTATCGGACAAGTGCCGTGTTTGTCGAATTAATAAGAATGGTTTCTCTGCCAAGAAAGAGCTCAAGGATGGGATAGGTGTCTTCTGGTGTTATTATGCAGGCATGAACTTGTTGTAGGAAAAGAAAGCTCACATTCCTAGGAACTATCAACTTTGGGGGTATCTGTACAACTAGACTATTTATAGGATGAATAATCAGTTGGCTAGTTCATGGTAGCTCTTGTAGCAAAATATGGTAAAATTGAAAAGCCGTAATGCCTTCATACGGGATGGATCTTTTAAGGGGTCATATAATACTTTTTGGCATTGGGTAGGAGGTGCAAAGCTTCCTATTGCTTCCACTGTAGTGGTATCAATTGAACGTTGTCAATAAAGCATGAGATGAGTGTTTATGATCTTAAAGATGACTTTTATATCATAATCTTTGCACTACTGATTTGGATTTTGGAAACAACTTGCTTATGAACAAGTTTTGTGTTTTCAATGCATGTGGCAGTTTCTGCAATTGTCTGAGTGTGAAATTTTGATGCTTTTGATTTTGTAATCCATTCTAAAACACATTTATTTATTTTGTGGTTGATACTAGCTTTTTTGCATTTCATCTAATTCATATTCGAACATGGTTAATGATAATTAAGGCATAGTTAACTATTTGATTTGTCATGTTTGATGAATATGGAGTGCATAGCAACCTGAGATGAAATGTTGTTGCTTTTTGGTTTAGTTATAACTTGCTAAACTTCGTTGGCTGCTTGGATTTGTTATATTTTAACAACTAATGTAAAGCTAATATAAATACTATTTCACAACCTGACTAGGAAAGTGGTTGAGTTATTATAAGTTTGTTTCACATAAACCAATTGCATTAGGAATGCTAGAATTGCTGCTTGGAATTACAAGGTGGTCAAGTTAAAAACTAAAGGGTAACAATATATGCTTACAATTATCGAAGACAATCATCCCCAAGGTTTACGTTTGAGATTAGTGGATTCAGTGCTCCTAGTATAAATACTCAACAAGGCGAAGCAAGTTAGTTTAACAAGCCATTGGAAACAAAGTAAGCAAATTTTTTTGGTTGTCTCTATAGGATGTGTATATACACATCCAACTACAAACACACGCTTTATTTAATATTGGATTGGAACCTTTTGCAATGATAAGATCATTATATTGGAATGTAACTATCTTATCAGGTGGTTAATAGAAAGTTTATTTTTTAATGAAAAATAGCAAAAAAGAAAAAGGAGTAAGCAAGTAATACTCAATAAACAACTAGTTTCAGTGCCAGAATTGCTTTTTGTTCAAGTCATCTCATGAATAATGCTACAGTTTGAAGTTTATTAATAATCCTTGTCATGAAACTAGCAAGGTTTTGAAGCTTATTAACAAGTCTCAAAATCCTATTCCTGGGAAACCAGACCAGACCAGTCCTAAGAAAATCGTCTAAAAGCCCTCGACTCACTAAGAAAATCGTCCAAAAGAAGAGTCAAGAAATGATCTTTAAGGTCTCCAAACATTGTCTCCTCTATTTCTGGAAGTTATAACTATTGGGCTAGTCTCTGGTCTAAACCAAAGTATTTAATTCAATGTGACAATGTTGTTTGGTTAAATCGATAACACAAAAGTTAGGAGAAATGCATGATTATCCAACAGAGACAGCTAAGAACTTCATTATGGATAGGCATCTTGTACTGTTTCTTTATCACATCAATGACATAGCATTTTTATGCGTGTTGCAACAGATTGTATGTATGGTGTCATTAGCCACTTGTGCTAATCTATGTCCATGTTTTCATTGGTGGAAGATCACTCGTTGGCTTTGGCTCCCATAGTTTCGAGCCTTGAAACTTTTGTATATTTGCTATTTGGCTCAAAAATCTCTTTTAAACTTCAGGGCAAAAGGAAGAAAGCTTCACATACTTAGAATTTTTGAGATAGCAAAAATGACAAATAAACCTATAATATATATTAGGTTGAGATAGCAAAAACGGTTCAGGTTCAAGTTTTCTTGTGGAGCAGAATCAAATAAATTGTCAAGTTTCTTACTCTCCAGCAATTAGATAAAACAAAAAGAAAATGCTTCTTTTCTCTATGATATTCTTCTTTAATGCATTAACTAATCATGTTCATAACATATGCACTGGAAGCAGGTCATTTTCATTTAAGAAATGTGGAACTAGATTTAGTTTATTCTACTGCATGATGGAAATGTCAAATAAGGAAGGGGCATTAGGCATCCAAACTTATGCAAAATTCGATTGTAACTTCAGTGATCTAATCAAACAAGATTTCTTGCGATGATCGGAATAGAAATGCTTCAAATGGGCCAAAGAATGGCTGGGGATTTAAACCTTCTCTTTCCCCATTGTTTGAACGATCATACTGGTTTTAAAAAAGTTAAGATAACATTGAGGGTGTCATACTGTGGTTGTCAAATGTGGAACATGACGTTGAAGGTATCATACTGTGGTCGTCAAATGTGCAGGCTTATGATTATTAGTATCATTGGAGAAGAGTTAATAGGTCATGCGATAGTGTGAGAAATGATGATGAGGGAACGTATTAGTTGTTTATTGGGATTCAGTTCCACGGATTAATTGATTGGCATGATTATTACTTGAGTTGCATTAGGATAGGAAAGGGAATCTTGCAATTTGGAGAAAGTAGTATGTTGTATGTCTATTTGGATAAAACTGCAACCATGACACTATTATTGGTTAATTTGTATAATTACGTGAAGATTTGATAGTGAGGTTTTTTCATACCTTTTCTCACCTACATCTTCCTTTGTTTTGATAGAACGTCATTTCATTACTACAGAGAAATAAGAAGAAAGAAGCCTGTTGGTTAGTTTGTATCTTTTGTATGTTTATTATTGATTACGCAGCAGTTACTAACCTCATAGACCAGAATGATCAACCTATCATTGGTGTTTTATTTTCCTTTTGGGCTTTAACTTAATCTATATTCGAAGGGACTTGCCATGTTGTCAGACAAAATGTTTCCAGTAATATGTTATGTCCAATTTTTATGCCCATTGTTCATTTGTTTTCTTCTATAATTATTCTTTAAAATGGGACTCATTTTTTTGGCCTTGGGTCTCGGTCCTTATTTTGTAGCGACAAGGTGCAAAAAATTAGGAAACTTTTAAAATGAAATAAATAAATAAATCTACAATAAAGATAAAAAGAATTCATAGTGGGAGTAAAAAACAAATACACAAACAATTAAAATAAAATAAATATAAATATAAATCGGATTGGGAGTTGAACAATTAAACAAACAAATAAATAAAGGAAACAAAAAGAATAAGAATAAGAGAAAAAGTCATGGCCGTGATAGTGAATAGTAGCAGATTGTTGTGGTTGTGCTTGTGCTTGTGCGCGATCGCGACATCCATGAAATTTCGGGTTCGTCGCGATCGTGTTACAAACACGATCGCGACAATCCGACTGCTCACTCCTACTTTAATTTATCATAATTTTCAATTCAGAAGTTCAAAAATTATAAACTTTATGTGGTTGGAAAGCTAAGAGATTGATCTACAACTTTCATATACAAATTTGTCTAATTCTACCTAAATCAATACAGTTTATTCATTGAAGTTTCATAATATATTTTATTCCCTTTTTCCTCCGTCCCCTCTACTGTCAATATATATAATTTCTATGCATTTCAAAAGATTAGATTCCAACAATCAAAACCATAGATAAAAAACTTCCAACTTAACCAATTTCTTTAGAAAAATTTATCCAAGACCTTCAAACATCTAACAATTTTATTCCCAACACAATGACAACTTAACATAGAAGAAATTTTGTATATACACAAAAGAAGTTCTTTAACCCTTCTTTCATTCATTTCTCAGCAAAACAGAATTTCATCTCTCAGATGTTGCAAGGTTTATAAATAACTTCAATTACATACTCAGAGTCAGTACAGTAGCATAATACAAAAATACAACTATGAATGCTCATGTATGATATGCCTCTAAAGTGCCAAAAGTTTCTGAACTAACTTAGTTACAAAAATAGTAATTTTTAGAGTCAGACGAAGTTTTTGCAAGGTTCAACGTTGATTTGCTATTTTTGCACCTGAAGAGTGGAAAAAAATGGGGTGAGTTGGGAAGTTCAGTGGCTAATATGTTTATAGCCATTAGCAACAAACCACACACACACAATATATATACATACATAAATTTATATCACATTTAAATATACACTATCCACGACTCAACATCACAGATAAATATAATCTTACACAAATTGAATCAGATAAAATTTGCAATCATCAAAGCATGGCACTCAATTATATGTCATGTTTAGCAATTCAAAAAAAATGCACACATAGAATGGCTTGAGAGAATCTCATAGAACGAAATGGTGAAACTAAAGTTTACACCATAAATGAAATGAGTCCATTTTTCGGAACTCATATGTCACAAGCAGGTAGTCGGGAGATGAACAAAATGGAAATTTCTGATGTTTACATATTTCATACCATAATCATATTTTCATGCTTCTTGAATTTTCTGTTTTTTATCAGCACAAAAGCAGCAAAATTCTTACAAAGCCAACATGATATAAATTCACATAACATTTTTTCCACATTCATAATGAATAAAAGCAAGCATTTAAGTACACATACAAGCAAATAATTCAGTTCATCAACATAACAATTATACACATATCACCCATCTATTTACTTATAACTCCAATTTCAAATTTGTCTTTCTTCTTGTTCTTGCCTCCGACTTTCTTGGTTTTCTTCAAACAGTCATATTTTCATCCAAATCAACATAAACGAATAGGACTTCCATAAAGCTATATTATCCAAAGATAATCTTAGATTTAATCTACTCTTAATTTGTCTAAGCTAGAAGAACTAAGATCTAGTTAAAAGTTCATAAAAATCTAAGAACACAAATCTCTTGTTCCTCTTCTTTCTCTCTTCATTTTCAGCACATAAAACCTGTTTTCTCTACTTCTTCTATCAAAACAAAAAGAAAAGATAGAGGTTACCTAAATACTCAGCTGAATCTCTTCTTCCACTTCTTATCTCATTTTTCTTTCTTTTCTTCTTCTCCTCTCTATGCTTCGGTTCTCCTTCTCTTCTTCTAGGTTCTTCTACGACTTTCTCTCTTTTTCTTTCTAAATACGCACAATTCTCTTCTCTTTTTTTCTTATTAGTTTAAGACCAACTTTTGTCTTTCCAAGCGTACCCTTCTTTATTAATCTAATGCCTTTTAACTCATTAACTTAGTTCTAACTCTTTCTTTTAATTTTGAACAAATAACAGCAATTTACTATGGAAATAATTTCCCAAGAATTCACAGAAAAGACATAAATGCAATGTAAATAAAAAAGATAAATTAAAGCATGTTAAGATTTTACAATCATAAAGAACATCCACTTCGAATTAACCCTTGGCTGAAGGGAAAAATTTAGCCTCTAATGGCTATGAAGAAATCTGAAATAAAACCCTAAAAACATATTTGGGAAAGAAGCTAACCAAGAATGCTCTCCAAAAGACCTAAAACACGCTTATATAATAATTAAAATTAGGGCCAATAATAATATAACAAAAGTGTCCAATAAAAACTAATTAATTCTTTTTTCTAGGCTGTAATTTAAGCCCAAAACGTCATTAAAACTCGTGGGTCCAATCATCCAATTAAGCACAGCCCACAACAGTCTATCTTACTATTAGCCTTGCCCAAGGCTAAGACCAACAACGTTGTGAGACGTCCAAGAAAAATTTTAGCAGCAACTCTTTTGATTAAAAGCCTCTCACATATGCTTAAAATGCTTCATTCTCATCACATCTAGCAATCCTTAACCAAAATATATAAAAACAAGTAAAAACTCATATTTAAGCACAATAAATCACCAAATAAGCATAGAATTAGGAACTAAAACATGCTAGATTTACACACTATCAAAT
>JANQBM010000004.1:4463067-4480451 GCA_025594535.1 Erythroxylum domingense | reverse complement strand
CCTCTTTCTTTCATTTTTTTCTTCCCTATCCGAAACATCTGATCTTTCAAACCCTCTAACTTCTTACACAGACCTCCAAAATTTACAAATTTGGTATCAATGTAAAGATAACAAAGAGACCTACATTTTGTATGAAGGACTCACAACCAAATTTCACCTATTTATGGGTCAACAATCACTAAAAATACCCTCTAACGTCTTACACAGACCCCCAGTTCACTCCTATTCCTGATTCTGCTACTAGAACTCCCTTGTAGACGCGTTTTTCATGCCCCAACGTACCGAATCCCATCAGAACTCCGAAGTTAAATGTGTTAGGGCAAGAGTAGTACCAAGATGGGTGACCTCCTGGGAAGTCCTGTGGGAGTAATGCCCTAAAGAGGCTTACACGCAGGAAAAACAAAACCGTGAGGGCGCGAGGCCAGAGAGGACTTGGCCCAAAGCAGACAATATCTGCAAGCGGGTGGTCTGGGCTGTTACATTTCTCCTCTCAAAAACTCTATTATGTTGTGAAGTTACAGTAGGAGATCATTGTGAGAGAATCCCATTCTCTTTTAAGTAACCAAGAAACTCATGGTCTAAGTATTCACTACCTCGATCTTATCTAAGTGTCTTAATACTTTTGTTAGTTTGTTTCTATACCTCTAGTCTAAATTCTTTGAACTTTTCAAATGATTCAGACTTTTGTTTCATCAAGTACATGTAACCATATCTAGAATGGTCATCTGTGAACGTAAGAAAATAAGAGAATCCACCTAGAGCATTTGTGGACATAGCCCCATATATATCTAAATGTATTAATTATAGTAACTCATTAGCATGTTATCCCTTTCCCTTAAAGGGTAGTTTGATCATTTTTCCCAATAACAAGATTCACAAGTTTCATATGATTCATAATCAAAAGGGTCCAAATATCCTTCTTTATATAATTTTGTGATTTTAGTTTCATTGATATGACCTAACCTACAATACCATAAATAAGATGGAGTTTGGTTACTTAGTTTTCTCTTCTTACTATTTATGTTAAGAATTGGCCTTTTAAGATCTAGCTCATACAATCCATTTGTAAGTAATTAAGATCCATAATAAATATCATCTTTATAAAAAGAACAATTTTTATCCTTAATTACAAAGACAAATCCAAATAAAAAATAGAAATGTTGTTTCTTGTAATAACAGGAACATAATAACAATTATTAAGTTCTAATACAAGGCCATAAATCAAAGTTAAACTATAGGTTCCTACAGCTAATGCAACAACTCTTGCTCTATTGCCAACTCACAAGTCCACTTTGTCTTTCTTCAATGATCTACTCCTTATTAATATTTGCATGTTATTACATATGTAAGAACCACAACCAGTATCTAATACACAAGTCCACTTTGTCTTTCTTCAATGATCTATTCCTTAAGCTTTTTATTTTTCAGGCTAGCAAGATAAGATGGGAAGTTCCTCTTCCAGTATCCGTTGACTCCGCAATGAAAACATGTGCCCTTATAATTACTCTGCTTCTTAACACCTCCTTTGGCCTTTGCTATATTAGTAGAAGCCTTCTATTTATTGTTGTTATTATTCTAGCCCTTTTTCTTGCTTTTAGAAGAACCGACAATAAGTACAGAACTAGGTTCCTTTTTAAGGCACCCTTTCGCAGTCTTGAGCATGTTCAACAGTTCAGGTAATGTCATGCCCTTTTGGTTTATGTTGAAGTTCATAACGAATTGAGACTTAGAGACTACAACACTAGATCAACGTTTAACTCGTAGTCTGTGACAAAATCTAGTTGGGCCAATTTTTCAATATATCCAATCATCTTCAGCACATGAAGATTAAATGAAGATCCTTCTGTCATCTTGCATTGAAGTAGTGCCTTGGAGATTTGATATCTCTCCACCCTACTTTGTACACCAAATAACTCCTTAAGATGCAATATCATAGTAGGTGCATCCATATTCTCATGTTGCCTCTGAAGTTCAGGAGATATGCAAGCTAACATCACACATGTAGCTAGTTCAACGTCATCAACATAACGCTAATATTTCTCCCAATCTTCATTAGTTACATTTGAACAAGGTTCTGATGGAGTAGAGTATCAAGAATGTATAACTTCTTTTCTTGCCTAAGAACTATTCTTAAGTTTCTTAACCAGTCCGAAAAGTTAGGTCCAATCAGCTTGTTAGCATCTATGATGCTCCTCAATGTCAAGTTAGTATTCATTTTCAAATTCAATAACCGAAAAACATAAAAGGAGTATATATTAGTTTATATCCAAAAATTAAATAAAATAAGGACTTTAAAATTATTTGATTGCTCCCGTATTTTATTAAAAATAATAGCCCTCACTATTATATTGAAAAATTATCAAATAATTTCCTAGTAGGCTAGGATCCTATTTAAAATTAATTAATCTTGAGTTTGCTCAACAAACCAACTAAAATTAAATTAGGTAGAAAATTACTTTTCAATCACATCTCACGTGACTCTTAGAACCATTAGGTGACAACTTTTTCCAAAATATATCACATATATTATTCCTAACCCTTCCTCTAAATCTATATGATCATGAGTTTACTCATCCAAATCATATAAATTTAGTTAAGTAGGACTCATTAATTTAAGAGAAAACATATCCGGGTTAAAGTGACCTTGAATTTTTTCAACAAGTCAAACAATAAACAGAATTCTAATTTTACTCTCAAATAATGGAAGGCAACTATCACATTCCTAACGTGTACTTAATATTTTATTGAGGGATTTAAAATTTCAAAAAATTTTTGATCTCATTAAAATAATATAATCTCATTATATTTTATAATTTCAAACATAATCTAATTATGAAAGCAATTATTTAAAACTTTTGCTTGATTCTAATTATTGATTTGATAACAATTTTAATTTAATAATTCAACTCTTAAAAAATTAAATTAAATTCCAAAAATTTTCCTAATAAAAATTCCTTTTGAAAATAATTTTTCAAAATTTAAGAAAACACTTTTAAATTTTATTAGGAGTATAAATTAATTTAATCTCTATTAAATTAATTAAATTGAAAATTTAAGGTTTTTAAAAACACATAAAAGGCTAACAGGCGAGACAGCCAAGAGGCATGTGCCTGTAGTCAATAAAGCGTTGACTGGCACGTGCAGGTACCAATGTTCCCAGACGATCACACGCCCATCGTCTTCTACAAAAACCGCCCCCCATTTCTGCCTCTAACGATTCAGAGAACCGTCATGCTCAATCCCTCGTGTTTCCACATTTACCCAACCGTCGGGTAGTGCTCCATGTCACTCACGCAAAGCACCTTGCTTGGACTACAACCGTCGGCTCTCACAACTGTCCACACCTATGAATCATTGCCACCGAGTTGCTCATCGTCATCCTCTTCACTGCTTGCGTCCATTGGTGAGTTTTTGCTCATCGTTTTTACACAGTGGTTACGCCAATTAGTGGCGTCACTGATCCACAATACTGCTGGTGAGACATTTCTCAAGTGGTTTTTAAAATAGGGAACACACGTAGATAGAAACAAAACAAGTTAGACACGAATCAATTTGTTTTAGAATTCATACGTAGTCATTCCAGAAACATAAAATATAGAAAGGAAAATTCCAGATGCAATCGTGCATAAAACTAGGCAGTGCGTAAACATAGAAGCTTTTCAAAGCATATGTCAACAAGATTCCAGAACATAAAAACAATATGCCCTGAAACACATAAAACTCATTCTTGTCAATTATTTAAAATCAGAACAGAGAAGAACAGTCATAAGACAGTAGCATAAATAGATTCAAAATCTTACAATTTTGTCGACATCAATAGCAATCAAACCTCTAATTCAAGATAAACAATTAAAGGAGGCTCTGATATCACTGTTGGAATCCAACCGTGATTAAATCACGGACGTAGCAGAAAAAAAACAATTTTTATGAATTCTGAGCAGATCCCAATAATTGAATAAACTTGAATAAAGCAAAAAATGATTTAGAAATTGTACCTTGTTCGTCTTCCTATTGAAAAACCTTTGAAACTCTTTTCGATTGATCAATCATGAGCTGTTCAAATGTCCAGCCTCTAATGGTATCCATAGAGCAATTCTCAAGATTGATTTAAGAGGAAGAAGACAAAGTGCTAGCTTCTAAAATGTTCTTCCCTTGTTAAATAGAAAAATCATAAGGATCTTTAATTAAAATTAAAATTTTTTAATTCTAATTAAAATCAAATTATAATTATAATTAATTCAATTTCAACAAAATCAAATATCTCATATTTGATCCCTAAAGTTTTTCAAACTTTATATTGAAGTCCAACTTAATTAAATTAATTTTTTCCACAAATTGTTCTTTGATGTGTGACCCATTAGGTTCCTATTAAATTGGCAGTGATTATAAATTACAATTCTAATTTGTTTTATGTTTTATTCAAGTTCATTCAATTATCGGGATCAGCTCATAATTTGTAAAAATTGTTTGTTTTTCTACTGTGTCCGTGATTCGATCATATCAACAACATTAAGACCTGGGTTAGTTATGCTTTGATTGATTTTTTATAAAACACTTGACCTATAGCTTTGGTTTGCTAGTTCTGTAATCCCCTTATAACATGTTTGAAAATCTAAACCGGCCCTATTACTAGATGAACTCATATTGGATGCTACATCTGTTTTGGTGTTGAGTTGTTATCATTGTATGTTTTTAAAAGCTTGGTTCTATTGCTACATCAGAACCGTCCCTGTTGGTAGATGACCCTCTCATTTATTTTTCATATTTATTGAGCTATGTTCATTTCACTTCTTTCATTTGTTTAACCATGGGCAAATTTAGTTTGTGTGTATTGGAAAAGTGATTTGGAATGGTTTCTCTACCAAGAAAGAGCTCAAGGATGGGATAGATGTCTTCTGGTGTTATTATGCGGGCATGATCTTAGTGTAGGAAAAGAAAGCTCATGTTCCTGGGACCTATCAACTTCGGGGTTATCTATACAACTGGACTGTTTATAGGATGAATATCTAGTTAGCTAGTTTATGGTAGCTCTTATAGCAAAGTATGGTAAAATGGAAAAGCCATAAATGCCTTCATGCAGGATGGATCTTTTAAGGGGGTTCATATCATACTTTTTGGCATTAGGTAGGAGGCATAAAGCTTCCTATTTCTTCCACTATAGTGGTAACAATCAATTGAACATTGTCATTAAAGTATGAGATGAGTGTTTATGATCTTAAAGATGACTTTTATATCACAATCTTTGCATTACTGATTTGGATCTTGGAAATAACTTGCTTACGAATAAGGCTTTGTGTTTTCAATGCATGTGGCAGTTTCTGCAATTGTCTGAGAGTGAAATTTTGATGCTTTTGGTTTTGTAATCCATTCTAAAACACATTTATTTATTTTGTGGTTGATGCTATCTTTTTTGCATTTCATCCAATTCACATTCGGATATGGTCAAAGATAATTAAGGCATAGTTATCTATTTGATTTGTCATGTTTGATGAATATGGAGCGCAGAGCAACCTGAGATGAAATGTTATTGCTTTTTGGTTTAGTTATAACTTACTAAGCTTCGTTGGCTGCTTGGATTTAGTATATTTTAACAGCTAGTGTAATGCTAATATAAATAATATTTCACAACTTGACTAGGAAAGTGGTTGAGTTACTATAAGTTTGTTGCACATAATCCAAATGCATTAGGAATGCTAAAATTGCCACTTGAAATTACTAGGTGGTCAAGTTAAAATCTAAAGGGTAGCAATATATGCTTATAATTGTTGAAAACAGTCATCTCCAAGGTTTAGGTTTGAGATTAGTGGATTCAATGCTCTTAGTATAACTACTTAATAAGGCCAAGCAAGTTAGTTTAACAAGCTATTGGAAACATAGTAAGCAGTTTTTTTTCTTGTTGTCTCTGTAGGATATAAATATATACACATACAACTATAAAACACACAGCTTTATTTAATATTAGATTGGAACCTTTCGCAATGATAAGATCATTATATTGGAATGTAACTATCTTATCAGGTGGTTAATAACAAGTTTATTTATTTATGAAAAATAGCTAAAAAGAAAAAGGAGTAAGCAAGTAATACTCAATAAACAACTAGTTTCAATGCTAAAATTGCTTTTTGTTCAAGTCATCTAGTGAATAATGCTACAGTTTGAAGTTTATTAATAATCCTGATCCTGAAACTGACAACATTTCGAAGCTTAGTAACAAGTCTCAAAATCCTATTCTTGGGAAACCATACTAGAACAATCTTAAGAAAATCGTCTAAAAACCCTCGACTCACTAAGAAAATCATCCAAAAGAAGAGTCAAGAAACGATCCTTAAGGTCTCCAAACATATGCTCCTCCTTTATTTCTGGAAGTTATAACTATTGGGCTAGTCTATTTTCTAAACGAAAGTATTTAAGTCAATGTGACAATGTTGTTTAGTTAAATCGATAACACAAAAGTTAGGAGAAATGAATGATCATCCAATAGAGATAGCTAAAAAAATCATGATGGATAGGCATCTTGTATTGTTTCTTTATCACATTAATGACACAACATTTTTGTGCGAGTGGCAACAGGTTGTAGATATGGTGTCATTAGCCATTTGTGTTAATCTATGTCCATGTTTTCATTAGTGGAAGATACTTGTTGGCTTTGGCTCCTATAGTTTCGAGCCTTGAAACTTTTGCATATTTGCTATTTGGCTCAAAAATCTCTTTTAAACTTCATGTCAAAAGGAAGCAAGCTTTACATGCTTGAGTTTTTGAGATAACAAAAACAATAAATAGACCTATAATATATATTAGACTGAGATAGCAAAAATGATTCAAGTTTAGGTTTTCCTGTAGAGCATAATCAAATAAATTGTCAAGTTTATTACTCTCCAGCAATTAGAAAAACAAAAAGAAAATGCTTCTTTTCTCTATGATATTCTTCTTTAATGCATTAACTAACTATGTTCATAACATGTGCACTGGAAGCATGTCATTTTCATTTAAGAAACGTGGAACTAGATTTAGTTCATTCTATTGCATGATGGAACTGTCAAATGAGGAAGGGGCATTAAGCATCCAAAATTCCGTACAATTCGATTATAACTTTAGTCATTTAATTAAACAAGATTTCCTGCGATGATCGGAATATAAATGCTTCAAATGGGCTAAAGAATGGTTGGGGATTTAAACCTTCTCCTTCCCCATTGTTTGAATGACCATATTGGTTTAAAAAAAGTTAAGATGACATTGATGGTGTCATACTATGGTTGTCAAATGTGGAGGTTTATGATTATTAGTATCATTGGAGAAGGGTTGCTGGGTCATGTGATATTGTGAGAAATGATGATGAGGGAACGTATTAGTTGTTTATTGGGATTCAGTTCCACGGATGAATTGATTGGCATGATTATTACTTGAGTTGATTAGGATAGGAAAGGAAATCTTGCAATTTGGAGAAAATAGTATGTTGTATGTCTATATGGATAAAAATACAACCATGACACTATTGTTGGTTAATTTGTATAATTAAGTGAAGATTTGACAATAAGGCTTTTTCATACCTTTTCTCACCTGGAACTTCCTTTGTTTTCATAGAATGTCATTTCATTACTATAGAAAAATAAGAAGAAAGAAGATTTTTGGTTGGTTTGTATGTTGTGTATGTTTATTATTGATTGTGCAGCTGTTAATAACCTCATGGACTAGAATGATCAATATATTATAATGTTTTATTTTCCTTTTAGGCTTTAACTTAATCTATATTCGAAGGGACTTGTCATGTTGTCAGACAAAATGCTTCTAGTAATATGTTACTTCCAATTTTTATGCCCATTGTTCATTTGTTTTCTTCTATAATTGGTCTTTAAAATAGGACTCGTTTGACGATTGTGCCTATCTTTTGCTTATTCTGTATAAGTACTACATATGATCTTTTGATTATGTTTACTATTTCTACTCGAACCATCCTAATGATGTTGCAAAGCATCTAGAGTCTGTAAATACAATGTTTTCATTTATCTGGTGGATCATTGGATTCTAATATGCTAAAATGAGATAAGGTTTATTGGTTTGCTCTTATCCTTCCCTGTCCTTTTACTGTGTTCAGATGTTGAAGTATCTTTCCTTGAACTTACCTTCTGAATTTTATGTTTTTGTGGTTTACAGGCTTTGTGTAATATTTCTCGGTTTTGATGTGTTCTTTGTATTTTCTATGTTGCTTTGGCGTGCATCATTGGTATTGTTGTATGCTGTTGTCTTCCCTGTATAATTGCCATCCTATATGCTGTTACGGATCAAGTATCTTTAGCTTATTCTTTATCTAATCTGATTTGTTTTTTATTTTCATGACATAAGATACTTCATTAATCTGATCACTTGAGAGATTCTTCTTAGTCTATTTAGCTCTATTTTTTAATGGCTAATAAGTTTGAGCACCGAATTTAGTTTTTAGTGGCCACATTGTAGGATAAAGAATTGTGAAGATTACTCATAATTGTGGTATGCGTTGGCATTTCTACAGTCATTTTTTCGATCTTTGGTGTGCTTTAGTTGTCAAAAGGAATTAAGCCTTTGACATTTAGTAGTATTAGATTATCTTCAATGTACAATTCGCATATAGATAATGGATTTTCTTAGTGAAGTGGGACAAGTGCTCTTTTATGAATAGGCATGAGGTTCTTGATATGGGTTCAGATCTTTTATATCAATTAGTCTGTTCCAACTTTGTGGAGCTTAGTAGGAATATGATGTGATCTCATGAGCACAGATATTGAACTGCAAGCCAAGCCTACACTGATGCCATTGTACATTGCTCATGAACATAGTTATATACCATATATTTTAATATAATTTTAGTTTAACTACCAAACAAAAGTACATGTTTTTTTGTAACAAATAGACCTTGTGTTGTATAGTTTAATACTTTAATGAGATGGGTTGAGCTTTTCATGTAAATTCATATGTGTTAAGTGACGTCTTTTCCATATCACATTCAAACTTGATTTTCATACAGTAACACTTAATTAATTTTGATGAAAAAAATGAAGTAACTTTTATTTTAATTATTTAAAAGAAATATGTTGTTCTAGTGCTCGTGAGTGACAATTTAGATCTCCGTTTCAATAAATTTGTTCCAACCTTGTTTAGCCATATTACAACGTCATTTTAATAAAACCCAATTTAGTTGTGTATCAATAAACTCTCTTTTAATAATCGTGAGGTCAATGCTTTTTCCTTTTCCTTTTTTTGTTTCTAGTTTACCAATACGCAAGAACGCGAAATCGAGAAAACTTTATTTAAAGAATTTGTTTAGCTCCAGTTGTTAGATATTTATTTAAGTTTAATGCGAAAGGATTCATTTTTGCTTCTTAATTAAATTGTGAATTCTACATTTAGTGATTCTCTATATCATAAAAGTAAAGTATCTATTTTCAATAATTTTCATTTGTTTTTTTGGGGTTTTGCTTCAAGATCAAAACTAATAATCCTATGGCGGCTGTATCTTCTTCTTGTCATGAGTTAAATTTTGATGATTAAGTTGGCAGGAGTGAAGGTGAAGATGAGCTTATAACTGTCATGAGTTTAAACAGTAATCAGGATTTGTAAGTTACCCGCTCATTTGTATCCAAAGAATTAATACCAAAAATTGGAATAGAATCTTGAGGTTTCATTAAAAGAAATTTTATATTCTTGAATTTTATGTCCTTATATAATGCTATTATTTTTCCCTCTTTTTTAGGTGAGACAAGGTATGAAAGAAAACTTTCAAACTACATCAAGTCAATATATGATTTCCTATCAAAGATACAATCAAGCTGAGGTTTTATTAGTATTTTAAATTGCACCATTTATATGTTATTTAATTTCTCATTAATTTTTCTTTGTTTTTCAATATACAAATTAAATGCAAGGAATTAAGATTTATAGTGATAACTTAAATATAGTTCAAATTCAACAACAATATTTTTTGTCTAAACAATTTCTTCGGGTACTTGTGTACATTTTAATAAAAAAGATTTAATGTTTAACAATAAGTCTAACTATTTGTATAAAATATTCTTTAACATTTTTGATGATAGGTTGTCTCTGCCAATTCAAGTCAAAAATTCTATTGAAGGTGTTCCATTTTCTTTGGACGTGACCAACTCTCAATTGGTATTTATCTTTTGCCAGAATACTATTAATAATGACATTATGTTTAGTGACTTATTCACAATTTACTAATGACACTATTTTTTTTATAATTCTTATAGGCACAACAACCATATAGTGTCAGCGATGTGGTGATAAATAACTCACGAAAAATAGTAATGTTAATTACAATAGTGCAAAAATAAGTGGCTTCGTTAAGACATGTGGTTGTTTAGTTCCATGTGTAGGAGGCATGTTTTGTAAATACAAAGTGAAAAGAAAGTAGAGTGTTTAAGCTAATTTGGGCATCTTTATCGACGAGGTGCATATTTTGTTTCCTCCTACAAATTGGCAATTTCTTTCTTATACTTTTATTATTATGTAATTTTTATATTCTCTTTATTATGTATTGACGATAAATGACTAATCCTTATGTTAGAAAATATTTTTATGTCAAAGTGTGAAATGTTTAATTCTTGAAATTATCATGAAACTTCTAACAATGGTATGGAAAAAAAATGAGCATCGAACTTCAATTAGCAAAAGTGAAAATGTAAATGGAGCTGTGAGAAACTCATGGTGCACTGAAAAAAAAAACCAGGTTGTATATAAATGTGTCTTTATGGGTTACAATCTTCAAAGTAGTATTCTTGAAAACAAATCTACACTAGTCAGTTTTCAGAACAAATCACAGTCTACAAGTATAATCACCACAAAGGATCTTTGGATTCATAAGCTAAACAATTCTAATATAAGTATTGGCTTTAACTCCAGTTTTCCTTGAATATGAGCCAAAGAGAGCAAAGACAAGCAAAAAGTTGAACCAGTTGCATATCCATTCCCAGCAAAAAATGTAGAACTTATAGCCGAGCTAATCTGAGCATCCAAAGTTGCAAGAAGGTTCAAATTATCTGAGGAAGAAAATATGGTAGCATTTTTTTCCATTATCATGTCAAGTTGATTCTTAAGCTTCTAAACTTCAGAGTGCACTGCCTCAATTTTCCAAAGGAATGCCTCCAAGGAGTTACCACTGCCATCACCAAACCTAAAAATGAATCAGCCATCATCAAAACCACATATGTCACTTGACTCAATATGTTGATTCGTAGTTGCTACTCAAAAACCATATTGAGTATGTCATTGATTGTAAAAACTAAGCAAAAACTTTCGGGCTTAAATGTATGTAAGAAATGAAATAAGGATAAAGATAGAACAAGCTGTTAAAAGTAACTTTAGGCAGCTACTTATGTTTGTGTTTTATTTTGTCATGTGGTATTAAGAGGCTATACAAATAAAACTCAACAAATTGTACAAGAATACAACCAAAAACTATGGTTCTGAATTGAAACTTGTTGTAAAAACAAACCATTTTAGTAGATGATACATAATTTTGAAAAGGTAACACAAGTTTAATGATATTTCATCAGCATAATCACTAAATTATCTGATGATAATAATATCTGTTACTAATTTCTCTGTTGTACTTACATTTCTATAAAATCAACTAAAAGTCAAAACTGTATAATCTAGACAACAATTTTATCTTCTGAAGTTAATGGTATTACATATATCTTAAAGTATACTTTAAACACTGAAGCATTTTCATATGAATGAAAACTTGGGAAAGTTTAGTGACCAAATAAGAAGTTGTTAGACACTGTAGTACAATTGATGTGGAGGGTCCAAGCTAAATGATATCCTAAAAATTAAAATCGGAAGTTTAATTTATCAAGGTCTTTATGTGAATCTAACATTATTTGTTTCAACTGTGCTTTTCATCAATATAGTCTCTTAATTGATGGGAAGAAAATACTAAAACCTTAAATTTGTTTTTTGATATCAATTAAAGTGTTTGATGAACATTCACAATGTTTGAAAAGGAAACAAGAGGCTATGACACAGGAGTAAAGCTTTGTCTCCCAACAGAACATGATTATCAAAATGGGGGAATTACAACTTCAGCTAAATTATCGCTATCAATAGCAAGTCCTAAAATCAGCCACAAGTGTTACACCATTTCCATCCCCATTAAAACTAATCCAAGCAGATGATATGTGGTGATAAAGTTGTATACTATTGTTAGAATCTAACCTTAAGGAATGTAGAACAGTGGAGACATGATGTGCATATCCACAGATGACACAATTATGGTATTGAGGACTCTTTTAATCCTGTTGATAGAAGGATTCATATGCGGATACTTTTGTCTTTGATTTAGACAAATCTAGTTCTTACTTGAAACCTTGAGTTATCTTGATAAATTCATTCATGTGTGTTACTTTCTATTGCTTCAAACTATACAATGAAACAAGATGTTGAGAAGAAGAAAGCATTAGAAAAACAGAAAATTCATGACTAATCTCCATAAAATCCAAAACCCTATAGATAACATCCCAGTCACATTGCATAAGGAACTAAATTCAACATCTTTCAGGTCAAACTCAGTATTTGCACTGCATTGTATTTACTTAAGTAGCAGGTGATTATTCTAGCACTAATGATTTCTAAATTAGCATAAAGATTTTTCTTATCAACAACAAAGACCTCAATCATTTGATTTCATATAACTCAGAGAAAAGCACCAGTCATCCAAGATGAATTTTGATTCAGAAGAAAAAGTAGCTATATCCATAAGATTCAATAAAAACAAAATTTCATCACATCCCATAAGAATCCCTTTAATCCACCAGGTTAGAATTAGCAGACAATACATATCTTCTCTTGTGTTTCTCACTTAAATCAAATCTACAATATGACTAACCATATCCAATCTGAGAGAAATTTACCTCAAAATGCCATTCTTTATACAAGTTAGGATCATCTTTGTCCGACCAAACATAAGTAAATGCTTGAACTTCCTCGGCACTTTCCTGCAACAACATCATCACCATGTTTTAACAAGAACCCATCTCACAATACAATCGTCCACATACAAACTACATGAAATATAATCCCTAAAACATGCAAAGAAAGAATCAGTAACAAAGCATTTACAAGATTCAATTGAATACCCACCCTCAAAGAAACATCCTTTCTCTGGGATTCCTCATCCTCGAACATATCCAAAATGTCTCAAAGTTGGTAATGCCAAAGAAGAGCTTCATTCAATACAAAATCTCTTTCAAGTTTCGTCTTTTTGTTTTGAAAAGGAAAAGTGGGTATTGACTATAGAATTGAAAAAAATTGAAAAATAACAATAAAATTAGACTTTATCGTTAACCACGTTGTCTTCCTTCTCGCAATGCTTCTTTGACTCTCCCTATAAGGTCGTCAAGTGCTTGGGATCATAACTGCAACCCAACACGACAAAAAGAAGAACTACAAGAACATAAGCAAAAGCGAGGGGGCATTGGCTTAGCTTTGGCAAGAGCAAAGCTAAACCCAACGAATTTTATTAAAACGTCGATGTTTTAGCAGTGGAACAACGTAGGAACAACGATAGTGGAACAACTAATCTAGTCCAAAAAACTGAGCAATTGATCTAAGAACTTGAAAAGCACATTCAGATTACTAATATTATTTCAAGTGATAGCAGATAATGTCTAAAAGGTTGAGGATAAAAACATATAAGGCAAAGTTGGCTCTCCAGATAACAAATTATTCAAGATCAAGTAGGCCTAATTCAAGTTAATAAACTCAAATACAATTTAATCAAATTTAAATTCAAATATTTAGAATTGATTCAATTTAATTTAAATTAAATAATTTTTTAAATTACAATTAGTTATAATAAATAAGATAATTTTAATTTAAAAATAAATTAAATTATGCTTAATCCTCCTCAAATTTCTTCGTGAAGCCCCAAGTGCTCTCAAATGTGAAAGTGTTAGCGTGTATTGTGTTAAACATATTTAGTTTTGAGTTGTTAACTTTCTAGATAGATTACTCCTAATTTATGATTAATCTATTGAATTTGAGTTATTTATTATTAGATTAATTAAAAAAATCTCAAACTTTGTCAATTTTACAGTTATATCCCGAACTTTACAAGGAGGTAATTAAATTCTTAAACTTTTAATTTTTTTCAATTTTAACTCAAAATTAGTATCTCTGTTAAGTTTGCTAATATGGTTTGTCAGGTGTTTCAAAAATCCTAAACACTCATGCAAGTTAGACCAAATTAAACTAACTAATAAAAATTAACTAAACTCATCGTTAAATTAAACTAAATGATTAAATATAAATAAAATTACATTGTTTGTTCACACCAAAGTTGCGAATATCGTACCAGATTTAGTACCGAATTGAGTTATGGTACGGTACTGTACTGGTATCAGTCAATATCAGATACCGTTTTAGGGTAATTTTTAAATTTATTAAATAGTACCAAAATTTTTTTGAAATTTACAAAATAGTTCATTGATATATTATACAATTGTACTGTATACTTTATAAGTTTACATCAACCCAGTTTCCAAAAATTATAATAATAAATAATAATCACAATTAATATGAAATAACAATAATTTTTAAATATTTCATATATTAATAATAAGCACAATTAATATAAAAAAAGACAATCATCATAATACAACTATAAAATTAAGAATAATATAAAGTATTTAAAATATTACAATAATATAATTTCATCATTTTAATAAATAATAATTACATCAAAACATTTAATAAAAAGAACAATAAATATCTTTAATTATTACAATTTATAAAAAGAATTCATGACAAGGAAACAATCAAGTAGAAGTTAAACCTGAAACAAAAACATTTATAATTAAATTTCATATATGGAATTTAACATAAACATCAAATATAAGTAAAATTAAAAGAAGATGAAAAAAACCAGAAAAGAAATTCAATCGTCAACGGGAGGATACCCGCTATAACTGCAGTGAACTCAGTTATCATTTAGTATAAAATCCTTATCATTGAGAGGAGCTTCATCATCATTATCATTCAAATTTAATGCACCAAATGATATGTCAATGCTTTCTCATCCAAGATTATCTTCTAAATCATTGACATCTACCAAATTTAGTTCTTCAGAAATCCAATCTGCCAAAAGATTAGTATTATCAATAAAAATTGGATACGTTGAACTACTTATACTATTAAGACTCCTAGTAAACAATAAAATTTAATTATTATAAAATTATAAGAAATTATATCGAAATTAATAATAATAATAACATACGTTTTTCAAAACTTTAAATTGTAACAAACAAAAACCAAGTCATTCAACCTTTTATGCTCCAATCTATTCCTTTTTTTGGAGTGGATACATTCAAATGTGCTCCAGTTTCGTTCACAGTCTGTTGCACTCACACATTGACTTAAAATATGAATTGCAAACTTTTTTAATTACAGAACACCGTTTATGACTTGATCTCACTAAGAAACTGCAAGTTATAAGATAACAAAAGTAGCGTTATAAACAAAATAAAGTGATAATTAATTTTTAACAAATAAGAAAAAGGAAATAACTAATACCTGGAGAAAGTTTTCCTCTTTGTCAAATAACAATCAACATTCCAAAATCCCCATAAGACAACTTATAAAGCTCTATTTGTGAGCTTAAAAGATCATATATCGTGTCAATACTAACAATTGTCGTAATAATTAAAAGTATTCCTCTATTAACTTCAGATTGCTTAGTAAGATCCAGTCTAAAATAAACAGTAGGATTAAAAAATGCCCCAGCTGCAAACAATAGAGAAGAAAGTTGTCTTTCCCTTCCTTCATTAATGATTGAAAGATAATGGTGTGTATAAAGAAGACCTATGTTTCAGATTGACCTTGATTGTTTCCGTCGCTCTCTCCATGGCATAAAAAATATAACCTATTGTTAGCTTTTCTTCACTATCAGCCAAGCGAAGCATCATCACCAAAGGCTCACAAACTTGAATAACAAATTGACATTGAGACCAAAATTCTCTATCTTCCAGTATAATATTACAAACCTCCACTCCAGTATTAGACCTAGCATGCTGAGATGCAATCCACTCATCACTTGTAAATATTTGTCTTAACTCTTTCTTCATCGAAACAAAAGACTGAAGTGATAAGAAATTTGTTGCAAATCTTGTTACAGTAGGACGACACAAATTCCTACCATTGGTAAATTCCTTTCTCATCAAATTCAATGCCCATGCATGATTATAAATGAACTTTGTCACCTTTTTATCTTTCTATATAGTCTCATCAATAATAGGAAAGTACCTAGGATACCCTATATTTTCCTGCATTAGGTCAATGCAATGTTTAACATAAAGAGTCCAAAAAAATGAATTGTACATACTCTGCAACCTTTTTCTTGCGACTTTCTAAGCAGAATCATTGTTAGTAATAAACTGAACAATATTTTCTAACCCTACTTCATTCACAACTTCATCAAATATTGCAAACAGAGTCTCAGTATTTCTAAAAAGGCCAGATGCATCAATAGATTTCAAAAATATAAAGCTATTTGTAGAATAAACTAAAAATGTTATAATAGGCTCTTGTCTCCTATTTGTCTAACCATCACACATGATTGAAAATTCATAAGTACCCCAATTCACTCTTCTTTCAGCCAAAAAATTTCTAATTTCATAAACATAATAACTCAAAAGTTTACCTCTTAATTCATTAATCGAATTACCTTTGTATCTCGGACTATAAAAGGCTATTGCATCTATCATAAGTTGATAATAATAAGACTGAGAGGCATTGAATGATGAACCTGTATCATACCTGTAACACCCCCTTACCGTAGGGTACGTACCGGGACGCCTGCAGGTCATTCCGGTACATATCCTATGATAAGGGTGAGCTACATGCGATCACTACAGTCACTCCATATGGCATCATATTAATTTGAACAATAAAGCATTAATAGAAAACCACAATATTTTTAAAATCAACTTCTTCCTCTTTTCATTTCATCAAAATCAAAAGTTTGTACATCATTCATACTGTACTGTCTGTACATAAATCCAGAAAGCCTAATACAAAATGCTATATGAAAGAGGAAGAAAAGCAGATCTATCTAGGTCCTCCCAAAAGTCCCAGCTGACCGACCTGTGATCCATGACTTCTCTTGCCAAAATAATCTACACGGCTGGAAAAGTCCCTCTGGAGCTAGGAGTCTACTCTCGGTCCTAAAAAATATGTTGCAATTTTGGGTGAGTTTACGAACTCAGTGAGGTAACCATCATCGATGGTTTACTCAATTCATGCAACAATCAAGCATATCACAGGTATTTCATAATTTCACATAAATCAGAAGTATCACATGGTCCCACACTTAACACTTTTATTTTCACATAAGTATA
>JANQBM010000004.1:4380204-4415652 GCA_025594535.1 Erythroxylum domingense | reverse complement strand
CATGGGTTAGTGTAAATGGTGTATGAAAGTGTATGAAAATGTGATGAATGAATGAATGAGTTTTTGCCTTGTTTTGTATTGATGATGGGTTAGAGCTAGCATGATCATAAAAATGGGGTTGGAAGAGTGATGATTTGTTGATAATTGATAAGTTGTTGTTGAGATGATTTTTGAGAATGAAAGGTCATTATAATGAATATGTATATGATATGTTTGGTTTTTGTGTACATGATCAAGCATGGATTTTGAATTGTGTATAAATGATATTGAATTGTAATTGGGTTATAAATGAAGAGGAAATGATGTGGATATAAGTTAGAAATGATGGACTAAGCAAAAGAGATGAATTAGGATGAAATTGATGATGAGGAGTGTTAGAAATATGTTGGATGTAGTGTTTCTACTGAACATGCATCTGTAGTTTAGACATATCTTGATATAAGGATATCAAAATAGGATGATTGTTGATTTATATTAAACTAGAGACGAATGGCTACAATTTTCATGAAAAAGTCGAGTTTGAATTTTGTCTCTAAGAGTTTAAAATTTGTCTTTAAGTTGAATTTCGGATTATGTCTTTGTTTCTGAATAGTATGTAGTAAATTGTGTATAACTTTTATAATCCTGAGCCAAATTGTATGAAATTAGATTCTTTAGAAACTTAATACATATAGAAACATTTTTTTAGAAGAAGGTATTACCAAAAAACCTCATTGTTTAGGTCATAATGGTCATACAAAATTGACCTGAAAATAGAGTCGGAAAAGATGGAAAATGAGTTATGTTTATTGCGTTATGTGAAAGTTCTCCGCGACCAACTCTTTGGTTCGCCGCAGGCAACTTGCAGGATTTCTTTCTGGAAACGTTTTCTGCAGCAAACTCCTTGGTTCGCCATGGCCAAATTGCAAGATTTTATGAGGATTCCTCTCGAGAAGAGTTCGCCGCGGCCAACTCTTGTCTTCGCTGCGGCTAACTTTTCTGCACAGCTTAAACATGCTTCGGTATTTTGATGATCTTGATCTGTAGTTATCCAATTGAAATAATTTTTGATTTGAAGTAAACTAGAGACATAGGGCTACAAATCATAAGAGAAGTAGAATTGCGATTCAGTCTCTAAGATGGTTAATTTTTGGATGGAAGTTATGTATAGTACATTATTTTTTTAATATGAATAGCCCGAAGATGTTTGAGACATATCTTCCAAATCACTAAACCAAATTGAGTGATTTTGGTGTCAATAGAAACATAAGACATAAAGGAACACTTTTCTAGAAGAGGATATGAACAAATTACATCAATTTCACTTTCTAATTGAATGTGAACAGTAGACCCAAAAGTGAGACTTAGAAAAAAATCTGAAGTGAGACAATGAGAAAGGAATAGAGATTTTAATAGTTTTAGTGAGGCATAACCTATGTATAAATTGTACTTAGATGAGTGTTGATATAAGAATGACTTTGTGATGAAATTTATGGATAAATACTCAGGATTGTCATGAACCTGCATTATCATATTTCAATTCATACATATGCATTATTAAACACTTATGATTGTACAAATAGTGATATATGTGTATGATGTTTGATATAGAGGAGCAACTGGAACGTCAACTTCCAGACGTTGCCGGAACTTCTAGGCATTAGCTTTGGGAGAAACTTGTGAGTAACCTAGACGGTCTCACTTAATTACTTGTTTGCTTAATTTCTGTTTTGAAATGATTCAATGAATGTGGCTTGATTGTTGATTCTGGATAAAAGGTCCGATGACTGTGAAATGTGGAATGTATATTGAAGTGTTACTTAAATGTTAATGTGAAGAACTAAATGTGTTATGATATGATTGATTGAAAATGTGAGATGCATTCCATACATGAATGCATGATCAGATAATGACAGTTGTGACCAGAGTAGCCACCGATCAGAGCTTAAAGCTCAACGTGTGCAAAGAGCCTCGAACTCAAATAGTGATTTAGAGCCTAAGGCTCACTATGTATAATGAGCCGTATAATGAGTCGTGTATCCTCATCGGATAAGGGATAGTTAGTAATGAGCCCGGTATCCAAAATAGATACGAGACAGTTCAGGTACTCAGTCATAACAACGTAACAATTGGAAAAGTGTCTCATAAGCATTCCATATGCATTTTGATAAGTATGTTTGATTGATTAAAATGCAATAATTTGCCTATGCTTAAGTGAAAATGTGATACTGATATAAAGTGCAATTTTTGTGAAATATTTGTTATGTGAAATGATGGGTTGCATGAATTGAGTGAACCATCAATGATGGTTACCTCCTGAGTTCACAAAACTCGCCAAAATTGCAACGTTGTCTTTTCAGGACCAAGAGACGACTTTAGCTACTGAGGGGCTCTTCCAACCGTGTAGATTGTGATTTGGCAAGAAAAGTCATGTCTCAAAGGTCAGTTAGCAGGAATTTTTAGATAGATTAGATAGACTTTGTATATTTTCCTCTTTCATGTAGTACTTTTGTACTAGGTTTTGATGATGTACATGTAGTAAGTGTTTAAAGGTACAATATAGACTTTTGGTTTTTGAGAAGTGAAATGAAGAAAAAAAATGTTGGTTTTAAAATATGGTGATTTTCTTATGATGCTTTATAAGTGAATAATGATATGATGCCATGTGAAGTGAATGTAGTGATCGTTAGTAGCCCGCCCTTATCGTAGGATATGTACCAAAATAACCTTCGGGTGTCCCAGTGTGTACCCTGCAGTAAGGAGGCTCTACAACAAAAGTAATTTAAAAAGCCAGGAGGAAAGGATGAGGTACAAAACTCAGTACACTAATTTAAAAGAAAATGGGGGACTTATCAGGAGGAGATTAAGACAAGCAATCTTCAGAAAGAGCTGTTTTTTGTGTTATAAATAGAGAACAAAGGATTTTGATAAGAATAAATGCAGTGATGAAGCTTGGTGACATACACAAGAGACAAATCATGACGAATTGAAAAGATACTGAGACAAGGTGAGCACAAAAACAATAGGTTAAGAAGTTTGCAAACAGTAAATTGGAGCCCATAATTGAAGAAAATTAGCACACCACCATACATGAGTGAAGTTAGAGAGAAGCAGGAGCTTTTCTCACTAGTCACTACCTGTAACTTATTGCTAAATTTTCAAGGATTATTCTAAGTGGTGTGTTAATTTTATAAATTATATAATCTAGATAAATTATTTAAAATTAAAACAAAATTTCTTCAATTTAATGTTTAGTTAACATATCTAACTTAATAAACTCTAATAATGAAAAATATAAGGGAGCTCTACAAGACTTAAAACTAAAATCAGTCCAGCCTAAATTATTTCAGTTAAAATAATATTATTTTATTTAATAATTAAAAAACCAAGTAATTAAAATGATGTTTTGTTAATCTTCAAGTCTTATTTAGACTTTAGATTAAAAGATTGACTTGGCCAGCTTGCCAATTGTCATCTTCATATTTTATCCTAAACATTATGTATTATTTAAATAAATAATTTACCATAATTTACCAATTATTATACCTATTTAAAACTTAAATTATAATGTATTTGTAAAATAGGATTTTGAGTTTTATTATTAAATAATAATAAAACACAAATTACATATTAAAATAAATTATCAAACAAGTCAAAAAACAATTTAACTAAATGACCACAAATTGCTTATTTATAGAATTTCAATAACTATTCAAAGTGGTGTATTAATTTTATAAATTATATGCTCTAAATAAATTATTTAGATTTAAAACAAAGAGTCTTCAATTAAATGTTTAGTTAATAAATCAAACTTAAGATAATGATGAATACAGAGGAGTTCTACAAGACTTAAAACTAAAGACTCGTGAATTAGGCCTAAAACGTAACCCGATTCCTAATATATTGGAAAAAACAGTTAAAGAGTCCTATGTACAAAATAATTTAAAATTGTAATTATACTGTATTCATAAAATATGATTTAATTTAATGTTCCATTAACAAATTAAACTTAATAAACTCTGATAATGAAGAATGTAATTAAAACTAATATCGAATTCAGAAATATCAATTCTAAAATAGTTGAAGAGTAGTGTGTGCCTAAGAAGTCTACTCTCTGTAGTCTGTACACTTGTATGCATCCTCTCCCACACCGTAACAGCCCAAGGTTGCTGCTGATTGCAATATAGAAGGGCACATTACTCACTTTTTCGTATCTTTTTCTTCTTCTTCTACTGCTCTGCTATTACTCTGCTCGCACGTTTCTTCTCTTTATCTTTACTGGCACAAGAAACCAGCAGGGTCACTCACAATTCAATCCATTGTTATATTCTTCTCTCATTAAAAAAAAAAAAAAACAATTTGAATGCACACATGCTTTGGTTATTCATATAACTAGAATGACTCTGTCCAATTCTGGTATACTCTAGTCTGGTTTCGTCTGTTTTTTTCTTTTTCCGGGAAGATGGATTCTGATCAGACACGGCTGGTGGGTGACTACGTTCTGGGTCCGAGAATCGGGTCGGGCTCGTATGCCGTCGTCTGGCGAGCAAAGCATAGGAAAACGGGGATGGTAGTTGCGGTCAAAGAGATTGAAAAAAATCGACTTCCTCCGAAAGTCTGCGAGAATTTGCACAAGGAGATTTCTATTCTCAGCACTGTGAATCACCCCAATATTATCCGTCTTTTCGAGGCCATTGAGGTACACCTCACATCTCGCGTAGCGTAGAGTCGTTTTCGTTCCATGTTGTAATAATTGTTCTTCGGCTTTCGTGGGTTTCAAGTTTTCTGCTTTTGTGCTTTGGCTTTTGATGGGTAGTCTAAGAAGAAGATATATCTTGTATTGGAGTACTGTGATGGAGGTGATCTCGCGGGGTATCTTCATCGACGCGGGAAAGTATCTGAGGCTGTTGCCAGGCACTTTATGAGGCAATTGGGTATGTTATATATGGTTTAAAAAATACAACCTTTATGCAATTCGTTTCCTATTCGTCCTTTTTAGGTGATTGAGTGATTGAGTATCTGCTACTTGATCCTAGGAATACTTTATTTGTTTAATTGTAATATGATAATGAAATTGGCGGGTTTTCTTCTTATATCTAAATTTCGAAGCATTATTAAGGGTAGGCTTGATTAGAAGGGAAAGAAAGGCTTTATTGTAGCAGTGAAATAGAAAGAAACACCCCCTATGGTCTTAATTTTGTTCAAGTGCCCTGTGCAGCTGCAGGGCTGCAAGTACTTCAAGAAAAACATTTTGTACATCGGGACTTAAAACCGCAGGTGCTTGTTTTCATCCTCTCTCTCTCTCCCTCTCTCTCTCTCTCTATATATATATATCATTTCTGAGTTCTTATTTTGGTAGATGCTTTGCTTTAAGTAAATGCAATCATGTTATCTAAAAGGAAGAGCTGATATTAACGCAGAACCTACTACTTTCTTCAAATGAAACAACTCCACAGATGAAGATAGGAGATTTTGGTTTTGCAAGGTAAGATGACGGAGTACTTCAAATCAAAATTAATATTATGAGATGGAAATTGGAAAGTTCTCACTGTTGGTTATTGGCCTTGGGAGCAATGAACTAACTATTCTATGTTATTATTCTGAACTATCTTTTTGTCGTTTAATGCAAGTGAGTTTATTATTTTTGTCAGTTGGTGGACTTGTTAGGTTTTCCAGGATTATTTTTCCATTCACGTCATTGAGTTGGTACCTTTTAAAACATTTTCTTACTTCTACCGGAGTAAAAAATCACTATCTTGTATGCCAGTTATTGTGGTAAAGCTCGTTTAAACTTGGCCAGTTCCTTGGTTTGCTTATATGTCAGGTCCTTGACACCCTGTAGTTTGGCTGATACGTTTTGTGGTTCACCCTTGTACATGGCTCCGGAGATTATTCAACATCGAAAGTATAATGCAAAGGTGATGTACCTTGAGATCGATGCATGTGAAGTGGATACTACCATTGCTTGTGCAGAGCAACCTATGTGACATCAAAAGCTTTATGTTTTCTTTTGTCAACGTTGAATGGCATACGCAGGCTGATTTATGGAGTGTAGGTGCCATTTTGTTTCAAATGGTGACTGGGAAGCCACCGTTTGGAGGCAATAGTGAAAATCAGGTTTGTGGAGGATCTTAGAAACTGACTTTTAAGATTTTTCTTGCATTGTGAAGCTCAAGGTTGAAAAAAGAGTGTTGAGAAGTTAATAACTTCAATGCTAAGTTGCCCCTTCACTGTATACAGCTTTTCCTTAATATCTTGACATCCACTGAGCTGAAATTTCCAAAAGGTGCTTTAAAGGAGCTGCATCCAGATTGTGTTGATTTATGTAGACGACTTTTATGTCAAAACCCAGGTACTTGATTACTGTTATGAAAGTTGTTATGCATGTTTACGAGTGGATGAGGTGCGTGGTAATTATTTAAATGCCAAAATACTAGGATTTTTGTTCTCACAACCATTCATTGAGAGTTTGCTGTCATTTTTTATCCAGTAAACTTCAAATCAATAAATTGTTTATCTGCAGTTGAGCGGCTAACATTCCTGGATTTCTTCAATCACAAGTTCCTTAGAGAGCCTAGGTAACTTCTGACTTCGAAATCCTTAATTGCTAATGTTAGATGCATTTTATGATAGCTGATTTTCCATCTTGGTCAATGCAACTTTTGATGTTTTAGTTGTTCCCAATAATGCAGGCTAATGGTGGTTGCTGAGCAATCTTCTCCAGTTCTGCCAGTTAAAGCAGTTACTGAGAGATTTGATTTTTCTGCTTCTGCTGAGAGTCCCAAGTTTCTTCCAGAGCATCCCATCTACTCTTCTGAGGGCAGTCCACAATCAATCTGTTCATCTGTGCAGGATGAGTCAGTAGTGCTAGGAAAAGATCATGTTACTGTATCAGGTAACACAATTACTCATGTATTTATGGAGAATACTATAAGTGATGAGCTGCAGAAGTCTTCTGAATGGACTCAATGTTTGTCAAACCAATTTGGAGGTCTGTCTTCACTTCTTTCTTTTTATCATTTTCCAAAAGACATTAGGTATTTGTGGTCTTTGCGAGTACTAATCTGTTCTCATCTGTTCAGTTGCTGGTTCGATGGAGTCAATTGAAAAAGATTATGTTTTTGTTAGTCGGCATTGTGCTTCGCTGGATAATTTCTCTTATTATGTTGCCACATCCATTCAAGATAACTCCACTACCACGTTTTCTGTATGCCCATCAAATAGGAATGACCAGGACATGACAGTTATAGTTGAAACAGCTAAGCTGGCTGTTGGTCTCACTTGTAGTCCAGAAAATCTTCAAGTCAATGCTTCTGATCCAACTAGTTCATGCATATCACTGGATCCCTCAACCAGGCTCCAATTGTTGCATCAATATCTGCAGGTGGTTACAGAGTTGGCCCAAGAAAAGGTGAACAATGTGCCTTTTTGTTTCTTTTACCATTAAAGACAATATTTATAAAGGGTACATTTCAGGACTTTAACTGGGAATTCCATGTACGTCAGTGTATTTTCATTTTCACAACTATACTGTGGGTTCTGTTAAGATCTCAATACGATCATGCTTTTGAAAGACAAGAAGCATGTAGATTGAATATTTTATGCCTCTTCATTCTAGCATTTGTTGCCACTAGTTATCTAGTGTTCATATCCTCTTATGATCTTATCCTTCCTGGAGTCCGCAGCAAATAGAAAAAGAACATGTATGCTAGATGTTAACATGTTTGTAATTAGTAGATGTTAAGGTATGCCTAATTAATTTGAAACTAGGCCGTGTCTTAGGTCCCTGAATGACATGTCTATACCTTTCATACACAATACGTAACTATATTTCTATTTAGTTCTTTTTTTCAATCTTTAGGTTGCTACTACTGTCGAGATACCTTTTAATACCCAAGCTTAAACTGGCCTAACAATAACTTTAGTTCATGAGATAACTAGTTAGGAGATGATTAGTAGTCTTTTCATCTACTTATAAAGACTTTCATCTCTCAGCTCCTTTATGATATGATTTAAAACTCACCTCCTATGTGGAATGTTATATCTATGTTTCATGTGCCACAAAAATAACAATTTCTGTGACTCGCAGTACACTGCAGGACTGTTTCTGGAATCATTTTCCATTGAACTGGTCGTTTTAGCTATATGGAAGAGAGCTCTTCAAATTGCTAATTCGTGGCTGATTTCTATTCCAGAGGGTGGATTAGCTGAACATAGTTCAGTCATTCAATATTCACCTGTTCTTGGGAATAAAGATTTTTATACAGAGGACAAAGATAAGTTAGATTTTGTGAACCCTTCCTCTGTCCACTTGTGGGCAGAGCAAGGCTTTATTGCTGCTTATGATCATGCAGAGAAACTATCATGCCAGCTCAAAGGGATTGATGGTCAGGCTATCTGTTCAAAATTTTAATTTCTGGACTTTGTTAAACTTTTATTTCTGGGGTTATGGTTCCGCAGTTTACTTGAGATGTCTCTAAATTATGCTGCAGCTGCCACTGAGATGCCTGATGCTATGGAGCTAATATTCCAGAAAGCTCTCGCCATTGGTAAAAGTGGCGCTGTGAGTAAACTTTACTGTGCTTCAAATTTCAGCCTGATTGTACCTTGCTTAAAACTTTTTTTCAATCTTTTTAGTTAATTCATTTCTCGCAGGTAGATGAATATATGGAGAATGTGGGGAGTGCAGCAGTATCATATTCTAGAGCAATGCTTCTGTTATCTTTCATTTTGGAAGAAGCAACTTCTCTGCCTCTGAACCCTCCATTTTCATTGACTCCTTCCAATTCAAAGCGAATCCATAATTACATTATCAGCTTGCAGTATCACCAATCTCAGTTTCTGACAATGCAGCGAGCTCCTAAAGAACCGCTCTGATTCAATCTCTTGGTAAATACAACCACTGTACAGCTACTTACAAAGCTTCCTTGAGTTGCTGCGAAATGCAAAAATTCTCCCAAAATCAAGCTCAACAGGCATGCAATTTTTCACTCTGCATGTGTTGTAAATGGGTGTTTATCCATTTAGGAAAAGCCCTTTAACAAATAACTGACGTATACTATTTTAGCCCAGATTCATGCGTTTTGCAGATGATCAATGTTTTTTAGGAATTTGGATATACTACACCTGTTATTGCAAATACTGAATTATTTTTACAACTCAATGAATTCCAAACAAATTCATGCTGTAAGAAGCATTCCTGATTCCTATCGGAACAAATGTATAGCCACTAGGGTGGAAAGTCATCTCTCGGTTTTCAAAGAGTATGGTCCGTAAGTGTCATAAGAAGCCATAAGCACGTGGCAGCTAGCATAGTAAGACACGAATACAAATGGAGACTTAATGATTAATTAATGGTCTAATATTGGTCTATCCAACGTAGTTATTTAGACGCAGTTCATGGGTTTTAGAATATAAGATACATACTGTTTTAGAATATAAGATACATACTTTTTACCGCAGTCTCGTGAGCTGCCAATACTCTTTTTAAATGCAGACAGGAACATAAGATAGAAAACGGGTAGAATCTGAAATTGCATGCCTCCCCAATGATTTCCTTTGTTGAAGCATGCAAATTTAGAAGTGTAATGTCGAAGCTTCCCCTTCCAGACGCATCCTCTTGGGTCCCTTCTCGTCGCCTTGGGTGTAAGTTGCCACCAGCTTGTGTTCCTTGGCCTCCACTGAACACCTCTTGTAAGGTTTAAAACCTGTTCGACGAGCCTTGAGCTTTACAATTCCAAGCCCAATTGTCAACAGGCCCTCCTCGTTATTTTCACAACTAGGCGAAGTAATTTTTTTCTCCACTTCTTCATGGCCAGAAGAGGACGCTCGGGTCTTGTTGCTGATATCTAACCGTGATGCATTCTCATCTTTTATATTAGAGATTTCCTCTTCATCTTCAGCATTGTCCTTCTGATAGCCCTTGCACTTTAGATCATGTGGAGGAGAGAAGCTTTGAGGCAATACCTCTCTGGAGAAGAGAGCTTGAAAAGCCAGTCGTCCCTGACAGGTATCGGTTACCATGATAAGAAGGCTTTTTATTGTATTAGGATACTACAATATGGCTAAAAATACCTCAGAGAAAAGTATCTTATTACTTACCTCTTCAGAAACCTCTTTCCAAGAGTCACTCGTGCTGCTACCACTTCTACACCGACGGCCACTAGGCTCAGCAGGTGTATGATTTGGATCAGCCCCTTTTTGTTCTTCCTTTCCTTTCTCATGCTTCTCTAATGCATTTGTTTCCACTTCACTGCTAGAAGGTGTGTTTGAACCGCAGGAAGAACGGTTAATTTGTTTTCTGGTTTTCGTTGTCGTTGAATCATGGACCTCGGGTGCTGTTGCAGTCTTCTCCTGGTCGATAACTTTTGACCCAACGTTAATTACCTTAGGATTTCTACTCTCTTCAGAATCTGATGAAGAGCTTGCTGGAGATTTAGAAACCGAGTGTTGTGCTTGCAAAGGTTCAAAGTCTACTGGCTCCATTTGTTGATCTTGGCATGGAGGATTATCAGCAATTTTCCCTATATCTATCTTAATAGCAGGGACTTGACCCGTCTGCATAGATGGAATTGCAGTTGCAGGTGGTGGGGGGCAGTTGAAGGCAGCATGAAGAGCACACAACGGAAGCAGTCCATGGGCTGCCCACCATGCAGTTGCTGCTGCCACAGTAGCAGCTGCAATAGCAGTCATACTAGGACTGGAATTCATTTGCGCAGATAGAAGACCTCCCTGTGCAGATGTAGGAGAATCGGCGGAATTTTCTACATTTGCGTAGGGCCAAAATGTTGCTGCATAGCTAGCTGCAGCATGGGCTGCGGGGTTTGGTAACAGAGTAGACACTAAAAGATTAGAGAATGTGGAGATGTGGAGGAATGACCGGTAATCATCTTGATTATGTGGACTTGAGGTGAAGGGAGGAGGAAAGGCAGGAAATGGCCCATGAATAGAAGAGTCCAGCACAGTACCTTGAAGTTCAGTAGTAGTGGATGCTGCTGGATGCAAGTACACGTTAAGATGAGTGTGATTTTCACCCACTGGCTGGAACAAAGAATCCTGGTATGTCATTTCTGAGACGTGAGCTTGCAAACTAGGTCCAATGCGGCCATCTAAGACGTGCACCGGAACATGCCTTGGATAATTCTGCATTGTCTGCATCTCATCTGCAGGCAATGCATTGGTCAAATCATTTGGCTCCTTCCCCAGAACCACTTTTTCATGGAAAGGGCAAGAATCCCTGAACTTTGAAGCTTCAACAGTGCCATTTTCCTGAACAGTCTTCCTTGCATCAGGCCTATCTAATTTCTGATTACCTTCAAGCTCAATTGTGACATAAGATTCATCTGTTGCATTACCATTTACTAGGGAATTCCTCTTCTTTAGTGAAGATGCGAACTCCCTAGAAGAACATGAATTTCTGGATGCCTCTGCTTTCTTGCCATTCTTAATCAGTGATGACACAGAGGAATCATGATTTTCTGGGAGATGAGTAAAGACTTCTGAGCAATTATCGTTCTGGTTCTCTTTGAAATTTGTTTTCCCCTCATCTCCCTTCGCTTTCTGAATGAAAATGGAAGTACTCAGATAAGTCAAAACAAAACGGATTAAAATGGCATAGGAAAAAACTCACCTCACAAAGCGGTTCTTTTTCCAAGTCCAGTACTCCGTTAACATGCGGAAGAGCAACTGAATTAAAATTCTTTCCATTTTTTTCTCCTAAACGTACTGCAATAGGACTGGAACCCGTCTTTCGAGGATAAGGAGTATTTGGTTTCCTTTTTGGACGTGGAGGCGGGATGTCTATATCAAGAGTTTGTCCTATTGGAATGCCTTTAGCCATGGCCTCCTTTTCCAACTGCAAAATTTAATTTTTCTTAGTATTCGATCAAAGGAGAAAGAATTAATAGTAGTTGCCAAGGGTCAAAAAGAAAGTCAAAGAACGATTAAAATCTATTGATAGCGCAGTCTCAGATGATGCATCCTGATACTATTGTCATTTTGCACAGTTCCATTTTCATAAACTACGAAACTCAAAAGTATCAAAGGCAGTGCTGGAAATAGTAATGTTAAACATCTCCTCAAACAATAATCACATCGATTAGGAGTAAACATATGCAAAAATCATTAAGTCATACAACAGTCCCTACTGCAGAAAATCTAAGTTCTAGCTCTACGTCTGTTGGGAAAACCAAAGTGGTAACAAAAGTCATCTCCTCCATTCTTATCTGAATCCATATCGAAAACAAATATATGGTGAAGGATTGACCTCCTACATGTTTACCCATTTCCTTTCTCCTATGTAAAACTTAAATTCTTCATTCCTTTAAGGTCAACATCCATGAGTTGTGTCACGTAATACGTGAATACTCAAAAAACAACATCCAATACCTTGGAGGAAATGAAAATCCTAAAAGCATGGGACTCGTGACAACAAACAGATATTAAGGAATACTCTCGGACTATCAAATCCTGTAGACTATCCTAATAGTCACTAAGGGAATTCCTTATGTCTCCTCATCTTGGAACTGGATGGATTTATTGGATGGGGCTTAGCATTGTGGGATATTTCACCTTCTGAATGAAGCCATCTCCTATCCAGAACTAGAGAATATTGTTTCAAGAAAGTTAAGAGTTTGAAAAAGATAATACAATCACCGCTAGCAATGGGAAAACAAAGTTCCCCAACAAAATAACAAATTTTCAGACTTTTGATACTCATCAAAATTCTCAGTCTTATGAATGATGAATTGGCATGCAAATTGTGTCGTAAGGCAAGAAGGTAACATGTTGATCTAAACCCTACCACCCAAAGTAATTCTGCTTTACTACAAGATAAGTGAGCCTGAACTTCCTCACATTTTCAATCCCAACAGGTTTTGTGTGAAGCATCATAGATTCAATCTTATGATTCAGTTTGGGATCTTATCCAGCAACTTAAACATATGGGTTAAGTGATTTCTTTGACAGGTTGTTGACTGTTTTGTCAATTGAGATTTCTAGTGATCGTACTCTAAATAGTAAATACGGCTAAACTAAAAAGGGGGGCAGGTCTAGCCAAGTAGTCATCTTGACTCCTTAACCAAATCAGGCCCCCCAATATTGTTGCACAAGGTAGCCAAGGAGCAGGAGAGTGACACCAAAAGAAAGATCAACATGCTGCTCAGACAAGTTCTGAATCTTTGCATATTGAATAGGAATAAAAAGGATAGATAAGCCTTTGAGGTCCCTGAAGCTGGAGAATATTAATCTGATAAGACAAATAAGCTGAAGATTTTTGGGTTCAATGTTGAGGAAATTTATAACTAGTTTCATGTATAGTTTCTGTTTGAAATGGTGCAGGATCTAAGCTAAGGGAAAGTAGTACACAGTTACCAAAACCAAGGATAAGGAGATACATGCTTCTCGCAACTTGATAACTTGAAATATAGTCTTTATGCCCCCATGACAACTTAGAACCTTATATTGAACTACTAAAAAATGGTAAAAGTTAGTTCTCTTCTCTCTTGAAACAAACTGCTGAAAACAAGTAATATCAAATGGAAACTGTGAAGAGCTATCCTTACACCTTTAAAGTTCAATTCCATGGGAACTGGTAGGCCAATTGAACGTGAGAAATTATACTAAACTATTTGAATTTTTAACCAAAAAAGCACGAAAGGTTGAAACTACATTTTCTTTCAGCCTCATATAACATCCCAGGTCTAGAGTAGTCACTTCAAAAATTGAAATTATCCAAAAGCATATACAACCAACTCTGTGGCAAGCTCTCCTACATAGATGCATAAGTTAAATTAGCAAAACAGTTCATGATCACTTAGTGAAACTTCTCCAAAATATTTGTTTTCCAGTAAGAAAAGGACTTCACTTCACCCTTTTATGGCATAGCTAGCCAAGATGACATCCAGTGTTGCTTCTAAGTTTCAGATCATGACAGCATTGTAAACTGATCCTTGATAATGTCTGAGGAATTGTTGCTCATACTGAATCTCAAAGAGAGCCACTCATGGAATTGCACCTATAGGTTAGAATTTGAAGTTCCAAGCCGCAATGCGTCAAAATTCAAAAAGGAAGAATGACGATACCTTGACTGCTCAATGCCAAGCAAATTCCCCAAACTTATATTCCAGTCCTCATAAGTTATTGTCCACAGATTTGATTAGCGTAAAATCTACGTCATCTCATTCAATAGGCGATAATAGGTTTCTTTTTCTAAAGAGACAAGTTCCTAGTTTCGTTCATTAATAAAGGAGGCGGTGATCATCATAAACCTCAATTTTGTATAGTCAATCAGGATAACTTGGTCTCAGCACCAACCCGATGATCTCCTGATATGTCTTCATGCATAAACAAAATTCAAAAAGGAAGAAAGGTGATACCTTAGCTGATCCGGGCCAAGAAAATGCCCCAAAATTGTATTCCACTCCTCATAATTAATGTCCACAGATTTGATTAGAGGAAAATCTAAATAATCTCATTTAATAGGTGACAATAAGTTTCTTTTCTAAAGACCTTCCTAGTGTCGTTTTTTTATAAAGGAGATTGTGGTCAGCATGAGCCTCGATTTTCTGTAGTCCATCAAAATATGTCCTCATGCATACACACGTCATAGTCTGTATTTTAAAGTGAAAGCACAAGTAAACGCGAACTATAAATACAATAAGAGGTGAAGAAGTTAATCAGATGCAGAGTTGGAGGGTAAAGAACGTTTCAGACATCACATTAATAACCAGTTCTTCACTCTTAATGAACAGTTGCGCAAAGTAGTTAGGACTAACCTTGGAAAAAAACTTCTGCGCATGACTTCTGATCTGCACAGCAGTCTTTGTTCCTATATGTTCTGCAAAACACGAAAAGAAGGGGAGAGGAAGAAAGAGGGGGGGAAAATATCTCCAAGTTAGAGTTAGCTACATAATAATGGCATCTGATGGCATTCCTACTAGGAAGATCCAGATCGTTCCTCTATATAAGTTTTGCAATTAGTATAACCGAATCAGTCACATTCAGCAAGTTAAAACATGCTACTATCCAAACCTACAAAGAATTAAAGAAGATAACCGCAAACTATCACCTTCTATGCGCTGCCAAGCTCGTCCATAGAGCTTCAAGGCCTCTAAGAACCTATTATGCTCCTCCTCAGTCCATCTCTCACGTTGCTTCGTAATTGTATACGGTTTTCTTGTCTATATTTAACACGACTTCATATTCAGATTCTTAAAACGCTTATTTTTATTGCTGCAATCCAAGGAAAATGAAAGAGGTCATGCAAAATTCTCCTCATAACAATATACCTTAATAATTAAGTCTTCTCCGGAGGAGTATGTGTCCATAACCGGACCTTCGCAGATACCACTGCTTCAAATTCTCTCTAAAGAGCAATGGATTAAACAGAAATTTCCTTTCATTTCTAGCAACACCCAAAATCACAACGACGTCTGTCGTTTTTGAACTCCAGATAATCCAACAAGTGAATATTACTGCAAAAGCAAAAAACCAACAAACAATCGATAGAGATCCATCCCTGTTTAGTTCACATATACCGTACTGCACATATAGTAAATGTATATGCATGAATAAAAAAACTTCAAAAAGTAAAAAATATAACTGTTCGAAGAATTTTAAGACTCCACCAGAAAGAGGAAGATAGATAGACACGCTTCCTCGGAACAACTAAAAGTAAATTCCTTTATTCAGAATCCTCACCAAAACGATCGCGTAGATGCCAAATCCTTTACAAAACGAGAAAACAAAGAAACACAGGAAAGGAACAGAGTAACACGAATTAGTAATCAACAACAGCAAGTTCTACACAGATACATTATCAATTTCAAATCAAATCCTCTCTTCAGCCGCCGAGAAAGATTCGTCGAAATATTAAATAAATTATCTAGAATCTTACCAGCTAATAAATATCCTTTTGCTTCGGTTCTTTTCAGTTTTGCTTGCTAACTTGAATTTTTCTCGGCAACCAAACAGGGAGTTAGAACAGCAGGAGAAAGCCCTAGAAATGAGAGAAAGTACCTTGCAAGAAAGTCATGGTGAACTAAAACAGTAGAAGGACGTACGTAATCTCCGATCATGAATTCACAGACTTCACCTGATAGCCACCGGAGATATCGTCTATCTCGGCCAATGGTGGATCGGAATCTTCACAAAAATAGCCGATCACAAACTAAAAAAATAAAAGAAGAAAAGTGAGGAGAGAAATGGAAATAACTAGGAGTAGAGAAAAGAAGAGAGGAGCTGAAGGAGAGCTTCGGTAATGCCTAAAACACCAGAAACTACTGCTCAGAGAACTCAGGAGCAATCTCAGCCACTACTATTTCTTGAGGATTTATATTTTCTTTTCTTTTTCATTTTGAGGCAGGAATTATATTTGAGGCTGTTAGAAAGAAGGCAGGGATGATGCCATGTGGCCTATATCTAGTGGCTAATTAAGTTAAAGCCCACCCTTCGTGCACTTTTTCGGTATTTCCGTTTTCCCCCAATTGCCTCTTCACTCATCTTCACATCTCGACCACAAACTCTAGTCCCCGTGAGGCCAATTCCGTAAAAGCGCGTCCAGGTATGCCTACCCATGGGCCCCATCTTGACGTGGCTTTTTCTCGAAAGGCCGGGTTTTTTCTATCTCCCCTGGCCTCGTACTGAACTTGAGTGAAAAAAAGCGGGCCTTATCTGCCAACGTGGAAATTCAAAATGCCACATGGCATTTCTTTTTCGATAAAGGATGCGATCGAGTGCGGGACCTCGAAGTTGGCCGCGGGGTTTAAAACCACGTATTCTGGTTACATAAGAATCGTACGGCTCTAACAGTGATTATCTTACGTTGATGATTGGCACCTATGGTCACTGGTCATTGTCAGAGATTAGCTGACTCAGCATCCCATTTTTTTTATTACATTAATTATCTTAATTTAATCAGACTAATTCTAAATTTTTAAGACCCTATTTTATTTTAAGAATCCTAAATAATGTAAATCTGAAACTTCAAAATTCTTTAAGTTTTTACGTAATCTGTACACTTCTGTACATAAGGAGTCGTCACATATTTAATTAATCAATTGTTGATTGATTACTGGTCCTACTCAATATCAAATTCTTAATAGCCCTCAAGTTCCCTAATAATTTTAACTCCTACATTGCCGTTAGAAGCAAAATGTTCATAATTAATCTAATCAAAAAGTTTTACCCAAAGAATTAGAAGATCATCAACAAAAAAACTTCTCATTTCTCCTCCTTTTATGTAAATTAAACTCAAAACCTCTTTAAAAAAAAAGCCCCTTACATAAAAAATTTACACCATTTAAGCTATTCTTCGTCCTCCTCAAGGTCAAATTTTGTATGAGACGAAGACCACCTATCTTTGTGGTGCTGATTGACTAAATGACTAGGCCAAGCCAGACCATTGCGTGGACCAATAAGTTAACGCCATCTTTTGATGGTTCGAATACTGATTGATGCTCGCAAGTATACGTTATTGTCACTCCCTGTAATATTGGGCCGATTAAGTCTAACATACAGTTTTTGGGCCTAGTTTAAAAAAAATAACTTGGGCTCAATCTTGTCATTAGTAGGCTCAGCTGGAGGGTGTAGTGGTGTACCATGTATAATGTATTAGATGATAAATTTATCCAAATTTTGGTTAAAAGACGCGGATATTATTTATCTTTTGAAATATTTTCTTGATTTAAATTATTTATAATATATTTTATAATAGTATAAAATACTAAAATAACATTATAATATTATTTTAACAAAAATTATATACTATATGATAAAGTTTGGTTTAAAGACGCGATCTTATTTATCTAATATTAAAATAAAATTATAATATTATTTTAATAAAAATTATATAATATATGATAAAGTTTGTATAATTGATTTGATATTTAAAAATATGCAAATGCAAATTTAGTAAAATAATTTTTAATGTTATAAAATTTCAAGACATTTCTTTTATTAGTAAAATTCATGATCGGATAAATTTGTATCTTTAAAAATTAAAAAGGAAATGGTCAACCAAAACTTAGGTCAATAATGGTAGCAACCAATCATATGTAAGCACGAATAACCCTGATTAGGTCAATCTGGGGAAGTTAAAGGTAGACAAGTGTACGCATTAAAGTGTCACTTGGTTTCATGACGAAGGTGTTGTGACCTCATAACCAAATTGCCTTCTAGACTTAAATTAACGTAAGCAATGTTGTAAGAAAAATATAAGCATTAGATTGAAAAGTTCAACCCATTCTTTTCAATGGTAAAAATTTTGAATTGTTTAATTTTTAGTTTAATTTTAAATTTTTTAGTTTAATTTATTTTAATATCTATTGCTACTCAAAATTAATTAATTAATTAGTTATTTTTATAAATTAATAAATTAAAATTAATTAATTATTTTTTATTCAACAATCTTTTTAATTAAAACTCTAAATTAATTTATAAATAAGGATAATTTCTTTCAATCATATTTCAAAATCTTTAACTTTGTTCAATTTTATGATAATTTAATACGAGTGAATCTTAAACCTCTTATATTATTTATTTATTTTCTTCTGTCTAACTCTATCCAACTAAAAAACGTCGTTGTTTTTGCTTAAATTTTAAGCGACCAGTCACTCATAACTATTACAGTTGTAGTTTTTTATTTTTTATTTGTTATTATTTTAATTTTAATTATATTGCTATTAGTTTAATAAAAATTAAAATTAATTTTAATTTAATTATGCTACTATTAATTTTATAAAAATTAAAATTAAAATTATAAAAATTAAAAATAATTAGTTTGAATTTGTTTCACAGGCGTGATATTTTTTATTATTTTAATTTTAATTTTTTAAATAAAATTTATAAGATAAAATTTAAAATTGATTAATTTATTAAAATTATTTAATTAATTTATAAATTATAGAAAATATTAAATTAAATTTAAAAAATTGATTTATACATAAACTCATTTTAACAAACATCTATCATAGCTAATACAATCAACTAAAAATAACGACTTTTTTTAACTAGACAGAATTAATAAGAGTAATATTAGACAAAAGATTTGGACACATTTTGCCTCCGGCTGGATACCATCAATTTTTTTAATATATGTTCTACGAATTAGATAGTACCTAAAACAGTACATATAGGACTGAGCTTTTAGTTAAGGAACTTTACGAGAACAATTCAGATATCAAAGGTTGCTTACTTGGGTGAATTAAAACCTTTTTTGTTTGCTAAGTGAAACTGTTACCGTCAATTATACATCATTCCTGATATTTTGGTTACTCAATATAATTTGGTGTTTCTTTTCAACTGAAAGACCTACGCCTGCGGCAGACAAATAAATCATCACCCACTCGAAGTCCTCCTACATGCGAAGGATTCAATTTTTGTCCAAAGTTGATTAAAAAAAATGCCTTCCTAGTTTAACAGAAGAAATTTTATACTCAATTCCCCTTTTTTATTAGCCTTAGTAAGATTCGTGTTCTCATTCTTTTTGAATGATAAATGAACAAAGATGTGAGAATTTTTCCAGAAAAGATTGGGGTGTGAAAATTGGGTAGTTATCAGGACAATGGGCCAACAAAGAATAACAAGTCATTTCCACCCATTGTTCTACTATTTTCCAATTGTTCTCTCATCTTCGTTATTATGATACAAAATCTCTTATCGTTTCTACTTATTTTTTATAATATATACAAATATTTAAGGTGGTTTTAACTTTTAATTTTAAAGTTTCGTTTAATTCAAAAGTAGAGAAGTTTCATCCAATCTCATATTTGTATTTTAATCTGTAAATTAATGGAAGAACAGGTCTGGATTTCTAGATTGTGGTGCTCAATCTAGAAATCCCATTCATCAAAACGCGAAAACGCATATTAATATCATAAGAACGCTATTCTTAAAACATCGAGTATAGTAGTTACCAAGTGACTAATGGTAATGAAATGGTTGCAGGTACGATGTTACTGTACATATCCAGGAAAGAATCAATATCGTCCTATTCACTTAAACTTATTCGATGCAGATAAGAAGAAAAGCAAATTTTAAGTGAAAAACAAGTTTATATAAACCCACCCATCTGGCAAATTGATAGACCAGAAAGCACAGACAAACTCAATTACAAAGCATTTTGAATGGCTAATTCCAAGGCATTTGTCGCAGACCTTGCCTCTACTGTGAGTCACGTTTCGGCAAAGTACATCCGACCCCCATCTGATCGACCTAATCTTAGCGAGTTCTGGTCGACCTTGGATGATAGTTCTAATCCCGTCATTGATCTACAAGACCTCCGTGGTCCTAATCGCCCCATCGTTATCAAAGAGATTGGCCAAGCTTGTAAAGATTATGGTTTCTTCCAGGTAATCTAGCTCCATACTTACTGCTGCTTAGTTCTCTTTTACAGAGCTGTGATCCTGATGTCCGTGAACACTTTCTGAAGGTTAAAAACCATGGAGTTTCTTCAATGGTGATTGATGCTATGTTTCGTGTATCGAGGGAGTTTTTTCAGTTGCCAGAGAGTGAAAGGTTAAAGATTCACTCAAATGATCCTATGAAGGCGGTGAGACTCGCTTCCAGCTTCAATGTGAACACAGAACAAGTTTCGAACTGGAGAGATTACCTAAGGCTTTTTTGCCACCCTTTAGAGGACTATATACACCAGTGGCCTAGCAACCCTCCATCTTTCAGGTAATTAACCATTTTCATGCACCGGGGAATCAACTTTCCCGATGTGATACTTAATATTTTTTCAACCAAAAGCATACTGTAAATCGACAATTATGGCGCCCTTTTACTGATCTTAATTTGCAAAATTTCGAGGAGCAGAGATGTTGCAGCTGAGTACTGCAGGAATGCTAGAGAATTAGCTCTGACACTGCTTGACGCAATATCAGAGAGTCTGGGCCTAGAAAAGGATTACATAAATACAGTGCTGGGAAAGCATGGACAACATATGGCTGTCAACTACTACCCTCCATGTCCGCAGCCTGAGCTCACCTATGGATTAACAGGGCACACGGATCCTAATGCAATTACGCTACTGCTTCAGGATGATGTACCAGGTTTGCAAATGCTCAACAACGACAAATGGCTTCCTGTCAAACCTATTCCTTATACGTTCATTGTGAACATTGGAGATCAAATACAGGTTTGATTATTCTATATCTCAAGTCCTTGACTGCGCACGTCTTTGTTCGTAAGATGAGGTCTTGATTGTTTTTTTTTATAAAGAGAACTGCGTGAATTATGTAAATTCTGGCCTAAGCAGCCTTCGGTGACAGAAGATTACTATAATCTTCGAACCATGAAATGAAGTTGGTCTAAAAGAAGAGTTTCTAACCGGACAATAATGGAGAGAGAGACCTAGTAACGGCAACCTTATTGAAGGTGTGAGGACAAGTTTGATGACGCAAGGAAACTAGAAGGCATGCATTAGGACAGCTAGTAAGGATGAGCATGCACGACTCTACGTGGCAAAGGATAGAGACGCTGACAGTTACAGTATTCAAATGTCATAAACTGAAATCCATTTCCACGCCAGGAAGTTCCCGCTATGATAGACTGAGATAATACACTCTTTAACACCCCCTCTTAACTTTATACGGTTTCAGCTCTTATCCTTTTTTTTAGGAACCTTATTTCCTCAGCGACTATTTTCATTTCCCGTTAGTTCTAATCTTAATACACTTTTGCAATGTTTGTGACATACAATAATATCAGAGATGTCCACGGATGAGTTGAGCCTGTCCCAACCCATGGCCTGACGGGTTGGGATGGATTAACCCATGGTTCGATTCGATCACAAGTTAATTGGTCCATGATTCGGTTTGATAACGAGTTGATTAACTTGTAGCTCGGCTATGACCCCATAGGTCACGGGCAAGCCTGATTTAAAAAAAAAAAACTTTCCACATAATGACATAATACTGATGAACAATGATGAAAACAATGACCGCTAACAAGATTTTATTAATTGAACTGACAAAGTTCCAATGCATAATACGTCATCCTCGTAAATTTTGGTTGGGGGATCCTAAATAAAGAATAATTAATTTTTGTTGGGTAGCTTTTAGGAATATTGATACAGTTGCTAGTTATTGAAACATACTCATTCATGTTTGAGTCTTTATGATTATACCAGTTAGCAACACCAACTCATCCTACATTGTTTAGGTCTTCCTTTGCCTCTTTTGTGTGGTTCAAATAGTTAGAATACATTTTTAAAAAATCTAATAGATTTAACCAGTTTAATATTGAAAATTTTGAATCAACTAACTTTATTATAGTTTAGTTTTTAACTTTTCGATTTGATTTCATTTAATAGTATTTGTTGTTAAAAACTAATCAGTTTATTAATTAATCGATTAATTTTTATAAATCAATTTGTTTTTATAAATCAAAATAAACAAATAAATTTTTATTTAACAATCTCAATTTTTAATTAAACTTTAAATTTTTTGATAGGTAAGGATAATTTTTTTCAATCATTTTTTAAATTCTTTAATTTTATTTAATTTTTAATTGGTTTAATAAAAGTTTAATATCTGTTATATCTCTTAAACCTTAAACTTCTTATTTTACTCGTTTAACTTCCAGTCTAATTTTTAAAATATTAGTTAGAACCTTTTTAAGAACTTTTTTTAAATATTGAAAATTTAGGTTAAACTTGTAGATTTCCTTGATTCTCTATTAGTTAGAATTCATTAATTCTTTGAGCTTAAATTCTTAAAGCAATTATTTGAATTTTTTTATTTCTATTTTAAATGTGAAGTCACTAAATAATTTACTTAATTATATCATTTACAGATTATTACATATGAACAGTATTTTATTCATTCCATATTTGAAAGATAATAATTTAAAGACTTCAGTAATTATGAAAACACCAAATCACCCTACCTAAGTATCCCATTTTCTTCAGTATTTACAATGATAGACGACATTATCGTGATCCTCCTCTCATTGGTTTTCAAGTAATTGAATGTTGATATGTTTTGCACAGGTGATAAGCAACAACCGTTACAAAAGTGTACTCCATAGAGCCCTCGTGAACAGCGAGAAAGAGAGGATCTCTATTCCAACATTCTACTGCCCATCGGCTGACGCTGTGATTGAACCAGCCCCGGCGTTGACAGATGATGATAATCATCATCCTGCTTTCTACCGGAGATTTGCGTATAGCGAGTTCTATCGGAAGTTCTGGAACCAAGGGCTTGCCGAGGAGAACTGCTTGGACATGTTTAAGATTAACTGAATATTCGCATTACCCTTTGCCTCGTCATTCACCTTTGGAAGCTTTGATTAATTACTGCCCCATGATGACGTGTGAAGTCGAGCGCTTCATTTTGTTGAAGAAATAAACTCCTAGATGGATTTGAATATTTTTTTTGGGGTTATTTTATGAAGTATTTTAGGAGACTTTTAATTATAAAAAGGTGCTTCTAAGCTATTTATTAGATTAATTTTTGCTTACACTGAGTTAATTCGTAAGTGGTAAAATGTTGATCAAATAGGTCTCTTCATTCTCATGATTTGAACTCAAAACTTCTGATTAAAAGATGAAAATGCTGAAATAATAATACTAATTATATTTGGTTGATTTGAATAATTTAAACAACTTAATTGGAAGAGTGTTGACCGCCTCTTCCTGTGTACATAATTCAACCCCTACCTAATTCACATTTGAAATGATGCGTCCAACTCGGAGACTCGGTGGATAGTTACTAACTCTTTATACAGATAAGAATAAGGATTATGTCTCTTATAAATTGATAATCCTTAGGTGATTCTTAATGTGGAACCTAAATTCTTTAACTAAATCGTTGTGTTTTGGTACTGATGCTTTATGCCTTTATTTATTAAGGATTATTAAATGGTAGAAACCAAAATATGTAAATATTGAATAAAATTAAAAAATTTTAAATATGATTGAAAGAAATTGTCATTATAATTTGAATTTTAATTAAAAAAGAAATTGTTAAATAAAAATTAATTTATTTTTTAGTTGATAAGAACTTATTAATTTATAAAAAGTGATTGATTTTTAACAACAAAAATTATTAAATAAATTAAATCAAAAAATTAAAAATTAAAACAAAAAATCAGACAATTTAAGATTTTCATAATTATATCAATTCAACTGATTAAATTTTTTAATCATCGTAAGCCATGGTTATTTTAAAAAATTGTTCTAAATGGAGATCCGGTGTTTATGAAGTCTCGGTAAGTACATTCGTATTTGTATCATAAAACTTCGGATTGTCTTCCGACTGCTCATAAACTTTATTTTTATAAGAGGGACCTCAGTTGCTACATTTCATTTGCATAATAATTAATAAAAAATATATTAAATAAATCATTTAATATTAAAATCAAAGAAAGAATTGAACTCCTGAAACAGTGTATGTCTTTTGTCCCTCTGCGTGAAATCGCGGGTGAGTATGAAACAAGGAGTACAACATGATAATTGGACTTGGTCAAAATTTTGTTCGAAGGTGAGGCAAAAGTCTTAATCGTATTGTTGTCCTTATTTGAAACTCGTATTATGGGATAAGGATAGTCTATCTCATTATTCATATGTAAATTTATATAAGAATCTGTCCTTCTATCTCATTATTTAAATTTAGAATAGTTCAAAATGTAAAATGTATACATATTTGTTTGTTACATCATTATACGGTGTATGTATTTTCGACATTTACATGAAATACGAAATCAATCCTTTTCTTTTTAGTTCACTTCCTCTTTTTCTGCAGATAAAACCACTCCAAATCCAGTAAGTCAAACCTGAATTCAAAAAGACAAGATGCTAACGTGTTAAATTTTATTTTCTCTAACTAAAGGAGCTTCTACGTATGTCGTTGGTCTACAACTCCATCTTTCAACATAGACGATTACAACCACATATTGAACTACACGAGTTGAAGAAAAATGATATTGAGTGTTACCCAACTGTACCAAATTCAAGAAGAGTTGTTACTGACTTCCCAAAGTCAAAAAAGGAAGGAGGAAGAAAAACTCTGCATGCGGAAAGAAGTTGTCCGTATCCTTCCCAAATCAGTTTTCAGTCATCCCAAAATCTTATCTTCTTTTGTTTAATATCCACAATTATTGTAACTCCTAAATTTTTTATGGTAAAGTTTCTTTTCATTGCTCGCAATTTTTACAAAAATTTATATGTTTATTTCTTTATTACTATCTTTCAATTCTATTTAGCTATGAATATGCACAACACCCAATATCTTCAACGATCCAAATCTTTAGTTGATGAATTGGGCTCAGCGAAAGAACCACGGCAAAAGCTGAATTCAATGCCATTATTTACAGAAATTTAGGTCCAGAGTATCATAGTATCATCACTGTACTAAACCTCAGAACTGAACCTATTGCTTTCAATGAACTTCATTCACATCTAATTGCCCATGAAATCCTCCTTTAAAGCCATCAAAACATCCCTGTTGCTAATTTTGCTTGCAAAAATTAACCCAATCGGCAAGCTGGCATCCCCCTTAGACCAAGTCTTGTACCATCGACCCAAAATTCCTCTACCGCACCGCCATAAGGGAGAAGAGCCCCCTGTCAAATTTGTTAATTCAATCTCAAATATCTCTAAATTTTAATGGAAGAAAAAACGTGCAAACCACTTTTGTATTATCAACTCTGCTTTTTTTTAACAATAGAATACATCTTCTTTTATATCTCAAAAACATCAAAAGAAAACTCTAGGAATTCGTACATAATTAAAATAAAAACGGAACAATAAATTCTTACCACTCTTCACTAACACAACCATAACTCTCTATTGGAAAGTTTAACTGACCTAAAATCTTCACTATTTAAAAGTAGAGTTAAAGAAATTTAAATCCATAGATTATAAATTCAGATTAGCAAATGTTTCACCTTTCAAAATCTCTCTTTAATCAATCTCAAATTTTGTCCACTAATTTTTCTTTGTGGTATGTCAATATGCGTTTGAGTTTATCCTTTTTTTAACAAATTCCTCCCTTAGACTCAAACCTTTTCCATCCTTCATTCCAATCATTGTTTTGGAATTATTGAATAATACTGTCGGCAACGATTTTGTGAACATATCCACCATTTGGTCACCACTCACAACATGACTCATTCACACATCTCCTTCACATGCTCCCAAATGAAATGAAAGCGAACATCTATATGCTTACTCCTCTCATGGTGCACCGGATTCTTTGCTAATTCGATCGTTGATTTGTTGTCAACTAGTATTTCAGTTGCCTCCTATTGCAGGAGTGTTTAACTCGTATAGCAAATTCCTTAGCCATATTATGTGGCACACACACCAAGATGCTGCCACGTACTCTACCTCACATGTCGACAATGTCACTATCGGCTGCTTCTTCGAGAGCCACATGAAAGCCATGTCTCCCATATAAAACACATACCTTGATGTGCTTTTCCGGTCATCTACATCTCCGCACCGATCACTATCAGAATAACTACCAATTTGTATTCATTTGTCTCCGAATAGAGTAACCCGAGTGACTCCGTTTCTCGGATATATCGAAGAATCCTCTTGATAGCTTTCCAATGTAAATATTTTGGCTCCTCCATTAACTGACTCACTATACTGACACTATACGCGATGTTCAGCCTTGTACATGTGAGATACTGCAAACTTCCAACCAAACTTTAGTATTTGCTTGCACCCACTTGATCTCCTCTCTCAAACTTAGAGAGTTTCGCACCGAGCTCCATTGGCATTACTACCGGATTGTACCCTTCCATCTTATACCTTTTCAAAATGTCTTTTATGTATGCCTCTTGCAACACAAATATTTCTGACTTTCCTTGTCTAACCTCAAGACCAAGGAATCATCAACCCTAAATCTATCATCTTGAATGCTCGAGTCATAGCTCCTTTAAAATCTTTTATCATCTCCTTATTATTCCCCGTGAATATGAGGTCATCAATATAGAGAGCAATGAACAACAAGTTACCTTTTTTCTTCTTTACGTACAACGCATGTTCGTAGGGGCATTGCATTAACCCGTTCTCTTTGAAATAAGTGTCGATATGGGTGTTCCATGCTCGAGGCGCTTGCTTCAGCCCATATAGTGCCTTCCTCAACTCTAACACTTTTTTTTTCTTTTTCGGCTTTCATGTACTTAGGTGGTTGCTCCACATATACTTCCTCTTCAAGCACATCATTTAAAAATGTTGATTTCACGTCCATTTGATTGATTGGCTACATGAATTGTGTCGCTTGGGATATGAGAAGCTTGATTGTTTCCATTCTCGCAACCAGGGAAAAGACCTCATCATAGTAGATCCCCTCCTTTTGCCTATAGCCCTTCACAACTAGTTGCACCTTATACCTTTCTATCTCACCTTGGGCATTCATCTTTTTCTTATATACCCATTTTACCCCTATGGGCCTATGTCCTTCCGGTAACTCCATCAAATCCCAAGTTTCATTCTTTTTAATAGCCCTTATCTCTTCATCCATCATGGCTTGCCATTTCTTATCTCTTACTGCCTCTTCAAAATTGATATTTTTGGCATCCGCCAAAAGACATACCAAGTGTACTTCGCTTGTTGATTCATACAAGTCTTGCAAATTTCGCATCCTCTGTTGTCTCAACTCTTCTTCATCATCAGATGTTAAAGGGCTTGTTGGTGTGATTGTTAGTGCAGAAATTAACGGTTCTTCTTTTTCTTCATCATACGTCACCTCCTTTTGGTTGTTCCAATCCCCTGCACTTTCTTTCAACCAGGTGATATAGTTTGAAGCTTTCGTTTGCTTATCATACCAGATGAATATGTACCTCTTGCTCTTATCATCTAACTTGGTTCTTATTTGATCCTGTACGTGCGCATAGGCCACACTATCGAATATTTTTAAGTGTGATACGATCAGTTTTTGTTCGCTCCAAGCTTCTTGAGGTGTTTGATCCCCCAATTTCACATGTGGTCACTGGTTTTGCATATACACGACACATTGCACTGCTTCCACCCAAAATTCTTCCGACGTCCTTTACTTTTCAACATCGATCGAACCATGTCGAGAATAGTCTAGTTTTTCCTCTCGGCCATACCGTTTTGTTGATATGAGTAGGTTGCGGTCAAATATCTGTTGATCCCTTGTTCCTCACAATAACTCGTGAAGGCGATTGACATGTACTTCCTGCCTCTATCTGATCGTAAAGCCTTGATATAAAGCCTAGTCATCTTCTCTACTAACTCGAGAGGATTTAGTAGAGGATTTCTCGCTTAATATTTTGCCCTCTTTTGGAAAGTGTTTCTCGCATGCTTGTGAGTACACATCCGTTGCAAAATTTCCCAGTGTAGTTCATGTCCGGTAGCCCGTGAACCATATCCTTCTTTGCTAACTCCCTTAGGCCATCGTAATGCATGTGCCCGAATCGCAAGTGCCACAGTGAAGCTTTATCTTCCACGTCAACTTGCAAACACCTTTCTCTAATATTTCTCAATTTGAGTTTGAACATCGGATTCTTGGCCATCTCCACACGCGTAAGCAATTGACCTCTCTTTTCCTTCAAATGTAACATCCGATCTCTCTTGAAGACCGAATATCCCTTCTCCAATAGTTTCCGCATGCTAAGAATATTACTTTTCATGTCTGGCACATAATAGACATCCTAGATTGATCCCTCTTTACCATCTTTTTGAGAAAAATAGATTTTATCTCGACCCTTGACTTGGACCTTCAACATGTCTCCAAATGACATTTTCCCATCCTCTATATCTTGTATATCTATAAAGAGGCGTTTATGCCTGCACATGTGATTGCTATTGTTGGTGTCGAGGTACCATACCCTGCCGTTATCAGGAGTGGTGTCTTTATAGGTCATCATGAGAACACCGTTGTCTTCCATCTCCTTTTTCGCGACTAAATTCACATTTTATTCCACTTTCTTCTCTAACCAGCACTCTTTTGCATAGTGCCCATATTTTTCACAGTTGTAGCACTCGGTATTTGCATGATTTGACCAGCTACCTCTCTTACGACTATGTCCTCGATCACGTCAATTTTGTTTGGTCCACTAGCCCTTTTCTTCGGAGTTGTTGTTTCCACATCCACGGCCTCCAATGCGATCAAAACCACGACCTCTATGGCTGGGTCCCCTCCCTTGGTTTTGCTGTGCGTACATCGCCTTATCCTCCTTGATAGTTGCCTTGACTTGTAAGGCCTCCTCGAGCGATTCCTGTTTATTCTTCTTCTTTCATTGTTCATGCACTTTGAGAGAATCGACGAGATCATCGACGGTCATCTCTTCCAAATCCTTCGACTCCTCAATTGCACATACAACATTCTCGAAACTCTTAGTCAATGATCACAGAATCTTCTCCATAACCTTTGCATTAGTTAAGATTTCTCCGTTACGTTTGAGTTGATTTACCATTGTTTGCACACGCGCGATGAAATTGGATACTCTCTCCGACTCCTTCATTTTCATGTCCTCCAACTCACCTGGTAGAGTTTGAAGCCGCACTTGTTCAACTCGATCGACACCTTTGAAGACCTTTCGCAAAATCCCTCACGTCTCTTTCAAATTTTTTGCATTGACAATCTTCTCGAAGCCGGATTCTTCCATCGCTTAGAACGAAAAGTAGAGAGCGGTCTTATCTTTCATGTGCGTCTCTTTCAATGCCTTCAATGCATTAGCCTATATATTTGCCGTCGTATCTGGTTCTTCGTAGCCTTTTTCAACTACTTCCTCTGCATCTTATGACTCGAGCAGTGCCTTTATTTGTATACTCCAATTGTCATAGTTCAACTTCATGAGTCATGGCAGTGCCATCTGCCTTAGCAATTTAGTCCCGGAACTCACCATCAGCTCTGATACCAATTTGTTAATTCAATCTCAAATATCTCTAAATTTTAATGGAAAAAAACGTGCAAACCACTTTTGTATTATCAACTCTGCTTTTTTAACGATAGAATACATCTTCTTTTATAACTCTAAAAACATCAAAAGAAAACTCTAGGAATTCATACATCATTAAAATAAAAATAGAACAATAAATTCTTACCACTCTTCACTAACATAACATAATTCTCTATTGGGAAGTCCAACTGACTTCAAACCTTCACTATTTAAAAGTAGACTTAAAGAGCTTTAAATCCATAGGTCATACATTCAGATTAACAAATGTTTGACGTTTCAAAATCCCTCTTTAATCAGTCTCAAATTATATCCACTGAATGTTCTTTGTGGTGTGTCAATATGCGTTTGAGTTTATCCTTTTTTTAACAAAATTAGCAACCTTCGAAATCACGAAATAGATAGATATTATTTCAGTCGGTATGAACATGCACCTACACCTCCTTAAGAAAATGTTGCTTAGGGGTTCATGTACCATCTTTTTGTTCCCATGCAATGCATATTTGCGCATTCCAACATTTCTCCAAATCCATGGCTAGTTGATTTTGAAGCCAATTACCATGCAATTCCAAATATATCTGAACTCCATCCTATAAGTAATTACAATGGTGGTGACCAACTTCTAGTTGGTAATGGTCAAAGTATACCAATTTGACATTTTGAAAATGGTTTTCTCTATACTCCACATAAAACTTTCTCAGTCTAAGAAAATTTACATATTCTACAAATTTAAAGTCCTCTCTTTTGAGCTTATAAATTTTGACCATTTTCACGTGAAAGATCAACCCACCTGATGACTCCTACTTCAAGGAATGAATAAAGATGACCTTTACATAATGTCGTCCTCTATTTCAAATAAAGAAAATTTCACATCACTCACTTTTGATGATTGGCATCATGTACTTGGTCATCCAACATATCAGATTGTCTCTCAAATTCTCAAAAAAATTGTGTCAAGTCTTCTACTTCATCCTTGTTAAGAAATTTGTTAAGATATCTAATTAATTATTTTTGGAATTATTTGTAGTTTAATATATTTGATATATCATAAGTGATAAAAAGTTTACTTGGGATACGATTTCACTATCTTGGATAATGTTTCTTGAAGCTAAGATAATGTGAAGGAACTCCTACGTGAACTACAATCCTAGAGAAGATTGGATTTCTTAAAGATAGATATGCTTAGTTGAAGATTTATATGCAACATATTTATCTTTGATTTGAGTTATCTTTAGTAGCTGTATTTTTCGGTGATTTGAGCTATCTTTTACAATTATGTTTTTCTATATATGTGGCCAAATTTGGACTGCTACTCTATCATTTTTTGTGAGTGAAAAATGAACAGTAAATCAGTTATTGTTGCAGTTGTGTTTTGGGATGTTTCAGTGATGAAACATACGTTCGTTTGATGAGTTTTGTGGCTACTGTGCATGAGATATTTCAGTAATTAATTTGAAGGTTCACAGCAGAATTCTTGTTGGACAACTTCCTATGATTTTGGTTTGATGAAGCTGCACATATAGGAGAGTGTCTTTTAACCCAAGTGTTTCTTTATTCATATTATTATTGTTTCACTCATTTGAGATTATATGTTTTGTATTCATTAACTTTCGTTATTGAAAAAAAATTCTCTGTTGAAGTTAGCACGAGATTGTTGTTTTATTGAGAGTGAAATACTTTCAACGGATATGAGTAGGAGTGGATAGTGTCAAGGGATCATCAGTGTCGGCTTAGTAAAGCCTTATGTGAAAAAATTGTGCTTAGGTGCAAGTTGATTAAGTTGGGTGGTAGCCCCACAAACGTAGACTGGATATGTCGAATCGTGTTACTAAATTTTGGTTGTTGATTTATTTATTCCATATTTGATTTTTCTTCTTGCGATTTAATTCTGAAAAATTAACAATGATTAACACAATTGCTTTCTATTAAGCAATTATTAGAAACAGTTCAAAACAACTGCAGTAGAATAAATACATTGTGGAATTAAAACCTTCGAGTTTTTCAATCCTTTCATTTAAAATGAAGTAAGTTGTTTAGGAAAATTAGTTTAATCTCATCTCCCTCCAATCTTACGTATTAGTACTCAGCTTCTATCTTTAGCAGTGGCGGGGCCTAAATTTATGAGAGGCTCACTCAAAGAGGTAAAAATTTAAAAGTTATTAAATTTATTTATTAAAAGAGTTAAAATTTTAAAAATTAATAAATCTATTCATTAAAAAGGGAAAAAAATGAAAAGTCGATAAATCTGCTTCAAGATGTTTATATATAGTAAAAGTTTATTGGCACTTTACCTTGTAAAAGTTGAAAAGAAAAAATTGTAGTTGAGTTTCTTGTTCTAAATTTCAATCTTTATTGAATAATGCTAAAGAGGAGTTTGAGTCTAACCCTTAATTGAGCGGTCTAACAATTCTTTTTCATTCTTGTTAAGGAAAAGAAAAGAACAAGTCCTTTTTATATTTCTCTTTTATGTTTTTTATTTACATTTTTTCATATGCGTGCATTATTTATACAAGTTAAAGAATGATAAATATACACATATGCATATTAAACTTGAAAAAGGAAATTTTGAGATTGATTTGTTAGAGATATATGCTAATATCTTTATTAACAAAGATATTTTTGTTAATATAATAATAAAATATATCGTTAATGATTATTATCCTATATTTATTAATATAGTATTTTATTAATATCAACTATTATTAATATTAACAACAATATATTGATCTTGATATTATTATTAATGATTTTGCATCTAAAAATATGTGGAGAAATTGTTTTCAATATGATTTGTGCGTTTGTTAGTGTAATTCTCTTAATATTCTACAAATTCATATTGTTGGTTAGTAGATGTTGCTGCTATGTTATTGTTACTGCTACTATTTTTAGTGATTTTATTACTTTTTACATTTACAAGAAGTTATTAGTTATTGTTGTGATCATTCAGTATTTTGTTGAGTATGTGGACTTATGATTTGCGTCACTTATGTATAAATATTAAACTTTGACAATAAAAATACGTTTTTAAAGTTTTCATATTTCTATATTGTCGATTCGTTAGGCCCCCTAATTTTTTGGAAATAAATGGATAATATTATATCTATAGTAAAGATATTACAAAGTTTAGAAAATCTAAGGAGAGTCTATTGTTCACCAGCGAGGAGCTATGGACAAGATTTACAATTCTATTACAAAGATTTTAAAAGACAAAACATCAGGGGTCACGATAACACTATCTCTAGCCCTTCATATATACCATTACGCCTATTTACTATAAGTGAGAACATGGCCAACATTGTTAGCTAGAATTAGGGATGTCAAAAAGGGCCAGACCCGATTTTGGCCCTGGCTGACCATTACTTCAAAAATGACATCATTTTTGACATTTTTTCTTAAGAAAATGGTTGGTAGGGTTGACCCGGCCCACTGGTGGTATCTCTAGCTAGAATTGAAACTCTAATCTAGTTCACAATAGTATCAACTAGCTGATATTTAGTTACCTCTATGTAAGAATGCATGCACTTTACCTAGAGATGAATAGATAATAAACTGCCTCAAGGTAGGCTCACATTTGTAAGTCGGATTAGTTATCTCTAACATATATTAAAGACTGCTTGATATGGCTTTGGAATAAGCACAATCAAAAAACAAGTGATTTCGATCCTCATCAGCATTATGGCATAAGACACATACTGTTTGATTCGGCCTAAACCATTTGCACTTAGTCCTCAATCGTTTCTGGATAGTTAAACCAATAATAAACGTAGCATTGGGATTTAGAGATTTAGACTAGATGAGTTTATACAATGGCACGTCCATTCTTTCAACCCTAAAAATCCTATGACAAGTGTGATTCATGAAGAGGCCTTGAGGATTTAGGCTCCAATAGATGTTATCTCTAATCCCATATCTCCTAGTGGTGGAAGAAATTCTCTCAACGTGACGAAACCTCTGAAGTTCCCATACCATTCACCATCTTGGATGAGGATAGACACTTTTGACTCAATGAGTATTTGTTCCTCAATTATGCAAAAGAAGAATTGCTTATTAGGGGGCTGACTTCAAGTCAATTATCAAACTAGAACCAGTTATTTCTTCCTCCATTCACTCTATGTTTGATATGGAGGTAAATGAACTGTCTAAGCTTTAATATTTGGTTGAATATCGTAGAGAAATAAGAAGAGCTTTCGAAGTTACTTTTGTAATAGGTTTTTGAGGGGGCTTTAGGAGCTACTATTTTTATAAGATGCTATTAGTTATTGTTACGATCATTTAGTATTTTGTTGAGTATGTGTACTTATGACTTGAGTCACTTATGTTTAGATATTAAAGTTTAATAATAAAAATACATTTAATTTTTTTTCATATTTACATATTTATGATTCATTAGGACCAAGGGAGCCTATATATATTTGGAATATCATATCTCATCCTAAAATCTTAAGACAATAGGTTATGAATCCTCTTTGTATATAAAACACTTTATTTTCGTGTTTCTTTCTAATATGAGATTATTCCACTTGTAAATTTTCAGCAATTTACTTCCTTAAAAATAATAGTAATGTTCTTTTAGTTTTTGTTCAATTTTGTAACCAATTCCTCAATTTCAAAGTGATTGGGGTGGTATGTTTCAAAAAACTCAATTCCAATATGAAAACTCATAGGATTATTCATCAAATAGACAGTCCTTACACTTATGAACAAAATGAAATTGTTGAAAGAAAAATACAACAAATAGTTGATACAGGTTAATTTGAATCATTTTAGCTCACGTATCGTTCCATTTAAATTCTGGCCCTACTCCTTTCAACATTCATTTTCTGCTATAAATTTCGTCTCCATATCTATTTTGTTTGGTCAAACTCCTTTCTCTAAGCTTTTCAATCATTCTTCCTCTTATCCACAATTTAACTCTTTTAGTTGTTCTATTTTTCCATTGTTATGACCCTATTAGACATACATATTTTCTTTTCATAGAAAACAATGTGTTTACCTAAGAAATTATGTTCAACATCATGGTTTTCTTTATCTGGACTAGGATATTGGATCAATTTATATTGAACATCATGTTATGTTTGATGTCTAAGTTTATCCGCACAAAACTGAAAGTGGAGGTGTCAAATATGTTTCTAATGAAGATCTAACCGCTTGGATTCATATAACGTCCATCTTGTGTTCCCAATAAGCGTGTAATGTTTATAACCCAGTTACTTCTACTAATTTATCTCAATTTTCTCTTTAAAGTAATTCTATCTTATCTCTACTCCATGTTTATCTCCTCCACTTGCTCCAGGAATGTCCCAAACCCCACTCAACTTCTAATTCTCCCACATCAAACCGAACTCCCTTATCTCCATAACCATATTCGCCCCTTTCCCCTACCCCATCCATATCCTTCGGTCTTAATTTAATAGTCAGTTTTATCTAGACTTTAGTTGTTGCAGTGTTAAGGTTAAAGTTCAAAGCAACATGAACACCATGTTGGTTTATACCCTACAACCAATCGTTTTGGTTGTAATTTAGTGACAAATTATTTAAAGGCATTATTTATCTTGTACATGTTTAGATGTATATGATAAAGTCCATGGAATAATT
>JANQBM010000004.1:4360958-4371542 GCA_025594535.1 Erythroxylum domingense | reverse complement strand
TTATACATTACATTCCATTCCATCCATCATCCAAACAACATTTCATTACATTACATTATAAACCCTTCCATCCTTCCTAAACAACGTATCACTATATTACATTCCATTCCATTATAAACCATTCCCTTCCGTTCTATTCCGTTCCCTTCCATTCCATTAATTAACATCCAACCAAACAGGCCTTTAGCTCTCACGTAGCTCTTAACTGTAACTGCTACTCTGTTAGTTGTTAAAGCAGTTATAAGTAGTTATAGGTGGCTAGTTTGTTAGCTGATTAATGACAATTAACTCTTCTTCATTTTAGTTGTATATAAAAGAGATATTAGCATCAATAATAAAAAGAAAAGGCAATTTTTCATTTTTACTTCATTTAGTTAAATCTGTATATGGTATCAGAGACATACAATCACTAGTTACTGATAAAATACACATTCTATTACTACTAGTCACTGCAAATCATGGCAAAAAATGAACATAGTCACGAAGTAAGACAACAGTACAAAAGCCAAATCATTGAATATCCTTTACAGCTTCAATCATTATATCATCATAATATGATTCTTGTTTCTTCTCCTCTTAATGGATCTAACAACATGTCATGTTCGAGATCCATGAGAATTGTCTTAGGAGCTAAGGTAAAATTGGGATTCATTAATGAAAAATGCACCATGCCAACTAAGACGTCACCTGAGTATGAACATTGAGTTCTGGTGGATTATATGGTAACATCATGGATACTTAATTACATCTCCAAAGATTTAGTTGACGCCTTCATTTATGCAAGAAATGCTAAAGAATAATGAATAAATTACAGGAGAGATTTGGAGAAAGCAATAGGCCTATGATATATTAGATTCAAAGGGAGATAAATTCGATTTGTTAAGGAAACATGAACGTTGCTAGATATTAACAAAGTTAAAGAAATTGTAGGATGAATTGAGTTGCTTGCTGCCAATTCTAGAATGCATATGTGGTTCATCAAAGACCACAACTGTTATAAATCAGATGAGCATATTAATTCAGTTTTTAATGGGTATAAATGATACCTTTGATCATGTTAAAAATCAAATTATTATGATTGATCATGTTCCTAGTTTGAATAAAGCTTATTCGATGATATTAATGGTTGAGAAGCAAAGGGAAGTATCTGCCATGGAGGATATCTCTAAGCATAATGCTTTGTTGGCTAGAGGACACAGTTTTAAGAAAGAAGGTGGAAAAGAATACAACAAAGAAAGAAATCAATGGAGTGATAAGAAAAGAGAAGCGAAGAAAGATAGATTATGCGATTGCTGCAACACAGAGGGATATTTGAAAGAAACTTACTTCAAATTACATGGATATCCATAGTGGTATAAGGGCAACAAGGAACAAAAAAAGAAAGAAACAACCAAAAATGATGGCTAATCTTACTAACACACCTTTTAAAGGAGCTGATAAATCTAACATTATCTAGAAGACACCTAGATGGACTGCAGAAATCACCAATGTTATCCGAAAAGAGGTTATGAAATACATGAAAGGAATGAATATTGGTGAGGATAGTCACCAAATCAATTTTGCTCATCTAGCAAACTTTACAAGTTCAGTACATAATTTTGCTTTCAGTTCAATTGATTTTGTAGAACTTGGTTCATGGATAATTGATACATGATCCTCAAACCATATGACATCAAACTTTAACCTCTTTGATCAACCTAAAACCTCAAAAGAATATACACCATTTTTCTTGCCTAATGGATCAGTAAAACTGGTTCATCACATAGGCGATATAACCATAAATTCTTCACTTACACTTACCACTACTCTTCATATACCCAGCTTTAAATTCAACTTACTTTTAGTTCACAAACTTACTAATTCATTTAGAATTAATATCACGTTTTACCCTTCTTTTTGCATATTTCAGGAGATTTTGGTTGTAGGATGAGTTGTAGGAAGTATTTGCATTCTAGACAAGGAAGTTTTTTACAAGATACAATTGCTTCTTTTGTTCAAAATACAGAGGTAGCAGCTTCTCATAAACCCAAGCAAATAGCATATACATTTACTGAACATACAAATAAAATACCTGGAATAGATTTACAACTTTGTCATATCAGATTGGGTCATGTACCTCACGTTATCATAAAGTGTATTGTTGGAATTACTTATGATGATTCAATGAATTTACCTCCATGTGATCTTTGTCCTTTATCCAAACAACAAAGATTACCATTCTTTAAAAGCTAAACCTCTTCAGACCACATCTTTGATCTCATTCACATAGATATGTGGGAATCATATAAAACTTCATCCATCTCTAGAGCCCATTATATCTTAACTGTTGTTGATGACTAAAGTAAAGCTACATGGACATTTTTACTCCTCCATAAAACAGAAACAGTCAAAACTCTTCCAAACTTCCTCATCTTTATTAAGAACCAGTTTTAAACCACTGTCAAAACCATGAGGAGTGATAATGGAAGTGAGTTTATCAACTCAGAATGTTCAAGTATCTTCCAAACAAAAGGAATCGAGCACCAAAGATCATTTATTTACTCCCCTCAACAGAATGGAGTAGTTGGAAGAAAGCATAAGCTTCTATTGCAGAATGCTAGATCTCTTATGTTTCAAAGTAAGATGCCAAAGAAGTTTTATGAAGATTCAATTCTGGTGACTACTTACATTATCAACATACTTCCTACCCCTCCTTTATCGTGAAAAACTCCATATGAGATGCTCCATGATAAGCCACCAAGTTATAATAATCTTAAGACTTTCGAATGTCTTTACTAAGTCACAAATACATTATTACCCAATTAGCATAAATTTGATGCTAGAGCCTTCAAATGTGCCTTTATTAGTTATGTAATTGGTCAAAAAACTTTCAAGTTGTATGATCTTGATACCCACAAGACCTTTGTTTCAAAAGATGTCATCTTTCATGAATCCGTGTATCCATATGGCCAAACCAATACTAATATCACACCACATAATAATACAACTCCTCTTCCGTTAATTCCTCACGATGAATCTTTTCCAACTCTTCCTAATGACTTTTGTTACCCTTCAAAGATACCATAAGCAGATGATACAGAGAATGCCATACAACTAAATGAAGAACCAATTTCTAAACCTACCCCAACTCATCCTCAGTCTCCTCTACCTAACTTACCCACCAGACAAAGTACGAGAATCAATTATTAGTATTCAAAACTAAAGGATTTACATTTCCATGTGGCTTCTCTTCTACTGCTGAAAATTCTCAGATTAGTTGATTAAATCAGGTACGTCTTATACTCCTCCATCTTTTCCTTTTATTCAACTGAATTGTTTTACCCTATCATACTTAAATTTCATGGCAAATATAACATGCATTCATGAACCTAGGAGCTACAATTAAGCTAAACTGAATGAAAATTGTGTTAAAACCATGCAACAAGAGCTTGGAGGAGAATAATATATGACAGCTAACTTCCTGACCTCCAAATAATAAAGTCATTATTTGTAAATGGGTTTATAACGTAAAATTTAAACTTGATGGAAATGTGGATAGGTATAAGGCGAGATTAGTTTCTAAAGGATAGAACCAAGTTGAAGGCCTTGATTGTATTGATAGTTTTTCTCCCATTGCTAAACTAGTAACTGTGAGATTATTTGTTGCCATTGCTTCAGTAAAATCTTGGTTGTTACATCAAATTGACATAAACAATGCTTTTCTTCATGGTTTTCTTGATGAAGAATTGTTTAAGGTTACACATAAGTCAAACATGGGAAATTTTATAAGCTGGTTAAATCTCTTTACAGACTCAAACAGGCTTCTAGACAATGGAATCTAGAGTTCTCTGCTAAACTACAACAATTTGGATTCATTCAATCTAAACATGATCATTGTTTATTTTTCATACATTCCAACTCTTCTTTCTTAGTAATCATTATCTATGTAGGTGATATACTAATAATAGGACCAATGAGGAAGTTATCCAAGCAGTCAAGAATTTTTTACATGCTAAATTTACTGTCAAGATCTAGGATATGCTAAGTACTTCCTTGGTCTTGAAATTGCTAGATCTTTTGTAGGTATTTACCTTAATCAACGGAAGTATATCCTTGATATTTTGCAAGAAACTAGTTTGCAAAGGGCCAAACCAGTTGCTATTCCTCTTCTTGCAAACTCCAAACTTCAACCAAGTATGAATTCACCATATCCAGATGCAGCTCAACATAGACAGTTGATTGTTCGAATACTGTACCTCAACCTTTCCAAATATAACATCTCTTTTGCAGTTCAACAATTAAGCCAATTTATGCATTCTCCACAAACCACTCATTAGGACATTGCAGTACATGTTTTACATTATCTCAAACGTTGTCCAGCTAAAGGTTTATTTTTTCCTTGCAATTGAATCTTAAAGGTTATTATGATGCTAATTAAGCTACGTGTCTCTCCACTCGCAAGTCTATCATGGGTTACTGCATTTTTCTTGGCTCATCGCTTATCTCCTGGAAAACCAAGAATCAAACTATTGTATCAAGGTCCTCTACAAAAGCAAAGTACATAAGCAAGGCTACAACAATTTGAAAACCACAGTGGCTTACTTAATTGTTGTTGGATTTAAATATTTCACTTTAGCTGCCAATTCCTTTTCTTTGTGAGAATCAAGCAGCATTACATATAGCTGCTAATCCCTAATTCCATGAAAGAACAAGACACCTTGATATTGACTGTCATTTGGTTCGAGACAAGCTCAAGCAAGGTTTCATTCAAACTATGCACGTTCTGTCTACTTTGCAACTAGCATATTCATTTACTAAACCTCTCACAATTCCTATTTTCAATAAATTGCTTTCCAAGTTAGGTTTGGTTGATTTTAACCAACCTCCAACTCAAGGGGGGATGTAAATATATAGAGTAGTACCTAAGTTATCTCTACTGATAGTTAATTCTTCTTCATTGTAGTTTATATATAAAAGAGATATTAGCATCAATAACCAAAAAAGAGAAAAGAAAAGCAAATTTCTATTTTTACTTCATTTAGCTAAATCTGCACATCTATCTAACTAATCGATTGTTGTATTACTCATCTCCACTCCATGCATTAGTTAATCTCCCTTTGAATTATCCCTTTGATAAGCTATCACTAAACTCTTTAGACATATATTCTGATTCAGCTTCCCATCATATCTAATGGGTTTATCCTTAGTGTCAGTTCTTGACCCTAACTCGCATTAAGAAGGGTAGGACAAGCTGCATATCTTTGGCCTTTAAATGAGAATACATTCATTAGGTACGCTTTTACCTTTCGCTTATCTAATTTTCGTGATACTTCACTTACTAACCTTACGCCTCTACCAATATAAGATAAGTTTATTAAACTTTTTTTATATAACTTGATACATCAACCTTTTCTTTTATTCTATTTATTTATTCAATTATTTTAATTTTATTTACATATTTTTTTAGCATATTAATTTTACATATCTATTCTTTTAACCTGCATTATTTTTTATTGTCACATTTGCATGTGAGTCTATCGAAAACAGTCTCTACTCTGTAGGGATAAGGCTGCGTACTATCAAACCTCTCCAAATCTCGCTTTATTGCAAAATTTCAGACTAGATGTGATAATAACGATGATGATTGAAATAAAGAAACATTGTGAAGAAGCTAACATTGAAAATAACAACTCCAGCGTATTATTGTATTATGCCTCATTGCCTAATATGATCACACGCCAAAAGCTAACAAGGGACTTTTCGCATCCTCTTAAAAAGGGCTCCTCATTTAGATTGTGAATTTGATTAATGCTACTGCCTTTTTTTTCTTTCTTTATTTTCCTAAAAGTGATCACAAGATTTCCTTGTCGAGAAATGACTGGTGATCTTGAGTGATGAATGTGGGTCCAGGTCCCAGAAGAAGGTTCTGGTTGACCCCACTTCAAAATGGTTTTGAGCCTCGTTGAGAATACGAATCTCTAGACTGGTCCTGGCCCCAAGACTCTCCAGAATCACATTAACATGTCGAATGCTCCTCCATCACATCAGATTTGACCAGGAAGGAACCACTTGTTCTTGGGTTTGATTCAGATTGTGAGCCTCGTCTATCTTACATTGTCCTAGCGTTATGTTATGTTTTTCTTCTCTGTTGTTTCTGCTGGCCTTCAGGGGTAGGAAAAATCGAAGTTGTTGGAATTTGTAGTGGAAGAAACCAGTACCAGAACTTTATACGATTCCATGTGATGAACTTCACTTCTTTGGAATTTGATGATTTGGTTGCATTAGTTTTTCTTATAACTTCACATACAAATATTGACAAAATGCTCGACTAATTACGTATTATATGTTAGAAGTAAATGATCATCTCATTTTGTTTTTATGATTTGGTCAATGAAATGAAACAACGATTATCAACCTGCAAAAAGTTTGTTATAGTAGTGAAATAATAGTACAATTACAACATATGCTAGAGCCTAGAGCTCAGGTTCACTGTTGCTTTTTGTCTGCTGGCAGTTGAAACAAAGAAAAGATGCTAAAAGGAACCTAGAAAGAAATGTTCAATCTCTGTTAGGACTTCGATTTGATGAACTCCGACTTGTCGAGATTCTTCATAGTTTTTTATTGTTTTCTTTCAGGTGACGGCGTTTTCTTGACTCATCACCTACTTTGAGACTATCAACTTCTTATGCTTCTTGGAGAAACCTTTTTATTGAACAATACACAATAACCCAAACCTTGGTATTGATAAATTAATAATTTTGTTCTTGTTATTGGTAAATGTAGAAATGCCAGATTTATTATATATTGATTGCAATGATGTGTGAAAAGGAGTCGCCTATTCAGTTGAATATGCTGGCACGATTTTCCAAATACAACAGTCCCTTCTTCCAAAATATGAGAGACCATTGTTCCTTTGGATCCACTTGTATCGGGGCCTGAGCTGCCGAGGTCATTAGATATGTAATTATAATCCTGATTAACGAATCACAATTAACAACTCTGATGTTTCATTACAGCACATCTAAAAACCAAGAACATATCACAAAATTTGAGAACTGTATATAAAGAAAGATGGTTGTTGGGGACAAAAGGGTCGGGATGCAGCAATGGCCAATGAGATGGTAATCATTCAGGTTATGGAGGTTTTGGAAAAGAGTGCCTAAGCCTTTTTGGAACAGGCTAGAATTGTGACTCAGCTATAGCCTTAAAGAGAAAGAAGATGACTCGAAAGTCCAAAAACGACTAGGACTTTGGGCTAGGGAAAGGAAGGTGACACGTCCCTGACCAGACCACCTTCGTGATGCGTCGCACATGGGGATAAGTGCTATTATAGCTGCTCTGCATTTCTGCAACTCCCTCTCTCTAGTCTCTGTAATGAGTATGACAGTTTTGGTGGACATGAACGTGGGGTGCTCTTCTTTTCACCCTTTGACTTTCCCAATGTCACCAAAGCATTTTTTTTTTCTAGGCAAGGTTCGTCATTCTTCATCGTCAATGGAATTTTCACACCAAAATCTGCTGTGCGGGTGTTTTAAATAGTTATTTTTATTAATATACTTATGTAAATTTTACATCAATACATATAAATAAAATTTAAAAAAATAAGATAAGAATTAATTTACAAAATAAAAAATATATTTTTCCCGTACTCTTTGCTCTGTCATTATTGTCTCGTTATAATAGGATATTGTTTTATAACTGCATCAATGGCCTCAGCTCTGCTTCTTGACTTTGATCTGACTAGCTGGTAACTATCTCTAATAATACGACTCTGTTATTTGACTTGTCAGGATTTTGCAGGGTTGGTGAGATTGAGCATCAATCAGCTTTCTTTTCCATGCGAACCCCTTTCTTTGCTGGCATTTCACTTGTCGATTACCTTCCATACATCCAAAGCTTTAGAAGTTACATGAAATTGTACCGAGACATGTTGCAGCATGTATTTTCACCTCGTTCGTCAACCTCCTGAATCGCTTCACTTGCAATTAATGTCGATTTACAGGCTTTTCATTGGTGCTGATTTTCATGAAATAAAAGTTCTCCATTTCTTATTTTTCTTTTTTTATATACATTAGGTATGCTAATTTTATCAGACTAATCTTAAGCTCTTAAGACCTCACTCTTAAAGTCTTAGAAGAAGTAAATCTGGAATAACAAGGTCTCTCAGGTTCCTATATAGCTTGTATATTTCTGTGCACAAGGTCGTCACATAATGATTGGTCAGTTGCTGATTGATCACTAGCCCCTACTCAGTATCAGGTTCTTATCAGCCTCAAGTTCTTAATAGTTCTAAGTCTCGCACTGACGTTGGAAGCGAGATATTCACAATTGATCCTACCAAGAAGCATTTCCAGGGGGCTAGAAAATCATTAACAACAAAAAATTCCTCCTCTCCCCCCTTCGATGACTCAACCTCAAGACCTTCTACAAAGGAGAGACTTAAGTAAGGAATTGAAACTCATTTCTTACTTTTCAATTTGCAGCTATGTAGACTAACAATATAGTGGTGGCTTCCGCTCCACCGACAATTCCTTGTCTCCTTTCCGGTCCTCTTCTCCATTCCACCTAACCTGAAACTATGACTTCTCTTTGCATTTCTCCTCCTCCAAAACTAGCTTCTTTGTCTGTGGTACTTAGTCTGCATTTAGATTCACTATCTTGTCTTCCCGTCATTCAGCAAGTCCCACGAAAACTCCCAAACTGCTTCTGAAACTTTGTTTCTCATTGAGTTCTAATTGCGTTCTCACCTTCATCCTCCTCCCCTACTTTGCTCCTTCAGCTATAGCTCTCTTTTATTCATTTTCAACCTCGTGCATCTGCATATCAGCCTTCTTTTTTGTCCATCATTGTTGCTGCACCTACTTTAGACCAGGGGTAGTGTTGTCCTTACATCTCAAAATCTTTTCCCGCCTTCCTCACATTACCAATTCTAGACCAACATTTCCTGCTCTTTTTCCTTGCACTGCTACTTCGTACCAAAATTTACCAAAATGACTGAAATCACTCCTCCCATCCTTGTTGATTTCCCCCTACCATCATGCAATGCGCCTTCCTCCTTTGCTGAATCAACCCTCAAACCCACCACCTACTAACACCAAACCTAATATTCAATCCCATTCATCTACTTCCTCCATAAAGCCCCCTACTTACCAGAACCCAGCAGGCCTTGCTCCCAATTTATGGAGGCAATCACTAACCTTAACCATTCATCCAAACCCACCCAAACCAACCACATTAGCTTACCAGAACATTGAGGGAACCGGGAGAACTTGGAAACAGGTTGTCGGGGAAAGCTCAAAATCCTCTTTTCTCTACACTTCCCCGGTGGAAGTTGATGGTAGCCCCAAGTCTTGACATCTTGCAGGAGGGTTCAAAAACTTGGGAAGCAGCGATTATTGGCTTCTTCATGGATAAACGCCCACCTTTTCCTGTATTACAAGCATGGGTCCAAAAAAATTGGAAAGGAAAAGGCATATAAAAGGTAATGCTAACAGAAAATGACAACATCATTTTTACATTTATCCCAAAAACAAAAACTCAAAAAGTGATAGAAGAAGGACCATGACACATCTCACAGCTTCTATTATTTCTTCAAAATTGGCAACTTGCATTACAAGAAAATTGCGAATTAGCATCGGAATATTACCGACGACAAAACTTCTGTCGCCGTTTATCGACGGAACGTAAATAGTCCGTCGGAGCACAGAAAATTTTACCGATGGCCCATCATTCCGTCGGTGATATTGTAGGAAAAAATTCAACCCAAAATCTGCGATAGACAATAGCGACGAAAAATATGTCAGCGACCGTAAAAAAAGCGGGAATCGTTCCCGCAATTTAATTGCTTCGCCATTTACCGACGGTATCGCCTTTTGTTGGTAAGTATCTTGCATTTACGGACGACAATGACGTCCGTCGGTACATGATCGATTAATATACCGATGGAATATCTGTGCGGTCGATACATACACCGACGGAATGTGAATGTTCTGTCGGGGCATTGTTGACAGTATAATATTGCCAACGGTTAGAAGTTACCGTCGGCACATGGAATTATATACCGACGTTATGTACCGACGGACGTTTAAAACCGTCGGTAGTTAAGATATGTTTATAATTATTATCGTGTTTTTACCGACGGATACGCTTCGTTCCGTCGAAATGTGTATCTGCTTATACTGACGGTAACCTATCACCGTCAGTAATTGTCGGCAGCAAAACCTATTTCACCGACGGAATGATGTGTCCATCGCTATTTGAGTTTCTTCCGGAATGTTCATGGCGTTCTTTTACTGACGGTATGTCGGTTCCGTCGGTAACTGTCGGCGATTCCCGCTCTCTTCCCGATGGAATGGTGTTGTCCGTCAGTGCTTAAAACGTATAATGCCGACAAAATTTATCGTTCTGTCGGTAAACGAGCGTCCATTTAACCCGTCCGAGCCCCCCCTCCCTCGCGCTTTCACTTCTCACTTCTCCTCTTTGCTTAAGGTTCAAAGTTTTCCAACTCCTTCAATTGAATTTTTCGATTGTGTTTGAGGTAAACTCTCATATAAGTGTATTATTTTAGTAAAATAGCTTGTTTTTAAGTTTTAAACGTAGATATTT
>JANQBM010000004.1:4343862-4360858 GCA_025594535.1 Erythroxylum domingense | reverse complement strand
GGCCCAAGTGGCTAATAAAAGTGTTAGTGATTTTTCAGTGTATGTGATATGTTCTGCTTTCTGTTTACATAAACAAAGTGTCTTAAAAAAAAAAAGTGGGCACACAATAAGTGCCAAGTGTAAAGTGTTTTAAAAGAGTTCACAAAAAAGAAATTTATACCGACTTTTGTTAAGTGATATGACACGCCACCCTCGCGGGGCACGGATTCGGGTATCACTGTCGATATCGGGTTCGGTTTTAGCGGGAGTGGGGTGTTACATTCTAACTCTTTCATCTTCAGCATTTCAAATTTTCTGATCAAGTTGAGCACTTGCATGTTGTTTGTTCTTTCATTTCCTTGGTATTCCTTTTTAAAGTAATCCCAAATAGCATTTTCCGACTCTAAAATCATAATTCTTGTGAATATGATGTTTAAAATAGCAAAAAACAAGCAAGCATTGGCTTTAGGCTTCCGATTTTTCTTTTCTTTGTGCATCTTGATTTAAGTCATTGTAGGATTTGTTGGTAATGGAGGCACTTTATATTCTTTCTCTACAGCTTCCCAAACATCCATAGCATCAAGATGAGCTTTCATTTGAACAACCTAAACTTGATAGTTTTCACCATTAAAAATTGGTGGTACACCTTGAGATAGTTGTGTTTCAATCTCCATTGCTTAAATATGGTTGTAATTCTTATTGTAATATAAATCAGGTATGTGTTTTGGTTTCACTCATCTCACAGGTCCCTTAAGACAAAAATCTCTGATAACATTATGTTGGTTTTTGATAGGAGGAGGAGGTAACAACAAAAATGAAGAAGTTGAAAAAGAACACATGATTTTATGTTTTCTGCATTGGAAGAAGCTAAGGACTTATCAAGTATATCTTTGACAGAATTAGTAAATGCACTATAGGCACAAGAACAAAGGAGGATGATGAGACAATAAGTGACGTCGCGGAAGTACTATCTCTAAGCTGTTTATTCCACGAATACCGTTAAAGAGATCTTTTATACCTGTTGATTCTACGAATACCCAGGAAATAGGCAACAAAATCGATTTCTCACTAAGAAGCTTAAAATTTGGTAGAAATTTGAAATTTTGTTAATAAAAAAACTAACTCCTCTAAAAGGCCATAAGATTACATATTTATTGTCTTAAACTAATCCTAATCCAACAAAAAGATCAAATCCAATGACTAATCCTAATCCAATAAAAAGATCAAATCCAACGACCATTTATTAGTTGCTTCTATCCATTGGTCCAGAAATTCCGTTGTCATGCTGGTCTACATCATTCCCCCCTTGGTGGAGGAAATTCACCCTCGAATTTGCATCGTCATCCAATGAATCACTTGCATATGGCACTAGATGTTTGACATTAAACACATCAGAGGTGCGAATATGACTAGGTAATTTGAGACAGTAGGCGTTGGGGTTAATTTTCTCGACTATCTCTATGGGACCAATCTTCTTCGCAGAAAATTTATTGTAGTCTCCAACTGGAAACCTGTCCTTAGTTAATATTGCCCACACAAAATCCTCTACATTAAACTCAACATGCCTCCTCTTTTGATCAGCAGCTTCCTTATACCTGGCATTAGCTTTCACCAGATTATCATGAACCATTTTATGGACATCCACCAACCCCTCCACAAAATCTCTCACCTTACTATGTACTCTAATCTTGCTAGGCATCGTTATCAAATCTAAAGGGCTAGGAGGCAAGATAGAATACATTACCTGAAAAGGGTTATACCCTATGCTCCTATTTATAGAGTGATTATAAACAAATTCGGCCTGACATAACTTTTGATCGCAACCTTTTACTTGTTCACCAACTAAACATCTTAGAAAATTTCCTAATGAGCAATTTACTACCTTAGTTTGTCCATCTGTTTGAGGGTGATAGGTGCTACTATAGTTCAATTGTGTATTCACCATCTTCCACAAGCTCCTCTAAAAATGGCTCAGGAAATGAGTATCCCTGTCTGAAACAATAGATGCAGGTAACCCATGTAGTCGATACATTTCACAAAAGTATAATTAAGCCACATTAATTGCATCTGCCTTCTTTTTACATGGTATAAAATGAACTATCTTATAAAAACGATCCACAACCACAAAGATGGAATCATTACCCCATTGTGTTTTTGGCAACCCCAACACGAAATCCATACTAACATCTACCCAATTTTGTGTAGGAATAGGTAAAGGCATATAAAATCCAGCATTAGAAGCAGTACCTTTAGATACTTGGCATACCCTACAACGTTGCACATACCTCTCCACCTCCTTACAAATTGTAGGCCAAAAATAGGATGCCTGCACAAGTTTCAGCGTTTTGTTTCTTCCGACATGCCCTTCGCCATGTAGCTCTTTAATGATTTACAAATGCAGATTATAATCTGGAATGCAAAGTTGATTTCCTTTAAACAAAAATCCTTCACATTCCAAAAAATTAGATTTCTCCCCATCCCTAACCTTCACCATATATGGGTCAGTTTCATATAAATCTAAAAAACAGTCTATACCAGGTACCTGCTCCTCCTATTCAATGCATCAACGAACTTGTTTGTAGTTCTAGCCTTGTGTTTAACAAAAAAATTGAATTGTTGTAAATAAGTTGCCCAACTTGCATATCGTTATGTCACTTTGTCTTGGCGATGTAGATGTTTCAATGCTTTATGGTTAGTGTAAAGAATAAACTTTTACTAGAAAAGATAGTGTCTATAATGCTTCACGGCCTGGACAACTGTATAAAACTCAACATCATAAGTGCTATAATTCAATTTCGAACTCGATATTTTCTCACTAAAATATACTATTGGGCGACCATTTTGAATAAAAATTGCTCCAATTTCCCTCATCGAAGCATCACAATGCAACTCAAATGGTAATGAAAAATTTGGTAGAACCAAAATTGGTGCAGTCGTAAGGCAAAATTTGATTAAATGGAATGCTTTTTCTGCCTCTTCTGTCCGCAAGAACTTTCCACCCTTCATGCAATTTGTTATCGGGGCCATAACGTCAGTAAAGTGAGGAATAAATCACCTATAAAAAGATGCAAGCCCATGGAAGCATCGCACTTTAATCAAACTTTTTGGTTGTGGTCACTACCTCATTGCTTCTACCTTCGATTCGTCTACTTACAGCCCATCTCTTTAAATTATATAACCCAAGAACAATACCTTAGGCGCCAAGAATGTGCATTTTTTAATGGCTACAAAGAATTTCTCCCTTTGCAACACCTTCAAGACTTCCCTCAAATGTTGCAAGTGCTTAGTAGGATTAGAGTTAAAGATTAGGATATCATCAAAATGTACTACCACAAATTTTCCAATAAAAGGCCTCAAAATATGGTTCCTCATATGCATAAAGGTACTTGGTGCATTCGACAACCTAGATGGCATCACCAGCGACTCATACAACCCTTCTTTTATCTTGAAGGTCATCTTTCACTCATCTCCCGACCTAACTCGGATTTGACGATATCCACTCTTGAAGTACAACTTTATGAACACTATAGCTCCACTAATTTGATCAAGTAAGTCATCTAGCCTGGGAATTGGGAACCTGTACTGAATTGTGATTTTATTGATGGCTCGACTATCTACACACATACTCCATGTGTCATCTTTCTTTGGTATCAACAATGCTGGTACTGCACAAGGGATTTGGCTCTCTCAAATATGCCTTTTTTTCAGCAACTCCTCTACTTGTCTGCACAATTCCTCATGCTCCCTAGGACTTATCTTATAGTGTGTCCTGTTTGGCAGCATCGCACTAGGCTTCAAATTAATTTGGTGTTGTATATCCCTCAAAGGTGGTAGTCCTTTAGGTAGCTTATAAGCAAATATGTCATTATATTCAGCTAAAATAGGACAGATAGTTTTTGGAATGACTTCATCATCTTGTTCTGTTACTTCCTTTCCTAGTAACACATAAATTAATTCTACTCCCTGCCATTCTACTTCAAATCTGGCTAGTGACAGCAATTTAGGACTTTCCCCTACTGGTTTGGTAGTTGCAATGTTCTTACTGGGTACAAGCACAATTTTGGTATTGTTGAACATGAAACTGTAGTTGTTAGCACGCCCATCATGCACCACTTTCCTATCCTACTACCAAGGCCTTCCTAACAACAGGTGACATGCATCCATGGCAACCACGTTGTACCATATAAAATCTTTGTATTTCAAATCAATGGAAAAGGTAACAAGCGCCCTTTGAGAAACTGTCACCTCTCCCCTGTTTTTCAGCCATGCTAACTTGTATAGGTTTGGTTGTTTTTCTGTTTTTAGTCCCAATTTGTTCATTGCTTCTAAGGACACAATATTTCCACAACTACCAAAATCAATTACAAATTTACATACCTTTCCCAAGATAGTACATGTGGACTTAAAAATGTTATCTCGAAGCCAGTCTTCACCTCCAGATTTTGGTGACAGACAGGCTCGCCTCACCGCCAATGCAACACCTTCATTGCTAACTACTACTTCCTCCTCAACTTCGCTAGCATCAAAAGCGGGATTTTTGTGCACCTCCACATCTTCTTCATCACAATCATCCGTCTCTATAAAAATTGCTCGTTTTCTCACCTTTTTTATAGTCGAATTATCTATGCCTAACTTCACCACATCCAAAACACTTGATTCCTGAACCATAGGGTTTGGATGGGGTCGAAGTGTTACCTCTGCCTCTAAAACTATTTTTATTTTCGCTTCCTCCCCTAATATTATTTTATGATCCAGTGATAACTGAATTTAAATTACTAGATCGCTTACCTGTTTTCTCCACCAGTAGTGCTCTTTGATGTGCCTCAGCAATTGTGACTGGATCAAACAGGTTAAGAGCATCCTGTAATTGCAGCCTGAGTCCTCCAATATACCTGGCCACCAGTTGTTCCTCAGTCTTTTGTAATTCATTCCTGGCTATTAACTGGTAGAATTCAGTCATGTATTCATCCACCGACTTAGTTCCTTACCTCAGGTTTAGCAATCTTTGGTACATTAACCTTTGGAAGTTATAAGGTAGAAAGGTTGCTCGCATATGCTTCTTCATATTTTCCTAAATGATAATTTTTTATTTTCCCAACCTGTTTCTCGTTAACTTCAATTGATGTCACCAGACCGTGGCCCTACTCCGAAATCTAGTTGTCACTAAGGCCACTCGTTTGTCCTCCGAGGCTTCCTTGAATTCTAGAATCTCTTCGACCGTAGCCAGCTAATCCAAGAAATCCTCAGGTTGAAGTCCCTCATGGAATTATGGAATTTTCGTTCTCATCCTTCTCTCCCATCTTCGTATATCATCATCCACACGCATAGGGGGTAATCTGGGACATTTACGGGGAGCTCCTGTTTCCTCATCAGTTTCAATTTCATCATCGGTATGTCTATTTTGGTGAAACGGATTTACGTTCTAGTTGGCCCTCAAGCGTTGTTTATCTTGCATGAGAAGCGCCATATTCTGTGTTATTTGAGCTATATCTTACCTCAAACGCTTGTTCCATTTGTTCAACCTATTTTGGTCATCATGTTCATAAACTTCATCCAATCGTTATTGTTGTGCTTGTCTTCGGGGTAGCATGTTTGAATAGGAACTCGCAACCAGTCTCTGATACCAACTGACGCTACAGAATTACTATCTCCAAGTTGCTGATTCCATGAATACTGTCAAAGAGATCTTCTATACCTATTGATTCTACAAATACCCAGGAAATAGGCAATAAAATCGATTTCTCACCAAGAAGCTCAAAATTTGGTAGAAATTTGAAATTTTATTAATGAAAAAACTAACTCCTCTAAAAGGCCATAAGATTACATATTTATAGTCTCAAACTAATCCTAATCCAACAAAAAGATCAAATCCAATGACTAATCCTAATCCAACAAAAAGATCAAATCCAACGACCATTTATTAGCTGCTTCTATCCCATTGGTCCAGAAATTCCGTTGCCAACTGGTCTACATCAATAAGGAACCATTGAAGGTGCTCTGCTAACAAAGGAAAATAATTCAGGAGGAGACAAAAACAAGAATTTTAACAAGATCGAAAACAACAACAACAGAAACAATAATGATTTATATCCACCATGCCCACAATGCAAAAAAAAAAAAAACAAATCACCCACAAAAAAATATTGGTGGAGGCCTGATATCAAATATAGAAAATGTGGACAAATTGAAATATGGAGAATATTTGCAAGTCACGAAATGAAGAGGCAAAAGTAGCAACTAAGCAACATTAAGAGGATGGATTATTTTGACATTAAAGCTCTGCAATTACTAAGGCAAGGAGGAGTGTTGAAAACGTATCTTAGATACTTGCTGCTAAATAACTGGTCAATAGACCACATCTTTACGGAATTTTCTATTTTATTCCTTGTTTCAAATAGTAAGTTGAGATGTGGCTGGATATCAGTAAATTATTTTATTTTTAGCTTTATATAAAATATGCAATGTAGTGAATAAAGATTGAGTTTTTTTATAAAACATAAAAACCGGTGTTCTTTTTCAACTTCTTCATTTTTGTTGTTACCTCCTATAAAAAACCAACAAAATTTGGAAAATTCCTTAAGCTTACATATTATTACGAAATAAATGATTAAATTGACCAGGTCTTAGGCAAATTTGATTATGATATTTAATGCTTAATTTTAAGAATTAGTTTAGAGATATTCTTATGATAGTTAACAAATAAATAAGATTTTATGTTACATTTAAGCTCTATATAATGAGCTTTGTTGCTGTCAATAAAATAGGGCGTTCTACAGTAAAAACTTTTTTTTTCTTTCTCTTTTATTTACGTATTATTCTAAAGCTTTATAAAAACAACACACATATACGAGGAATACTATTACAAATATACACATATGTTCATGTAGTTTCATATACTGCAGGATTCTTTAACGCCTCTGACTTAATCCAGTTATCGTTTCAGAAGAAATATAAGCAAATACACTTTTGTTCTTCGGGCTTGAACATAAACAAACAATGGTTATTCTCGTGACAATAACCCCACTCAGTCTACTAGGACTTCCCATGCCAACTTCAACTATTGATCTCATGCTTTTTTTGCAGATTTTCAAGAGACGATTCAGTATAAAACTTAATGGAAATCTTTCAGTACAGTAAATAATCTCCGTCTAATATAATCCATGAACGGTTTTCCAGGAACCCATAAAGTAGGTAGAATAACATAAGTTCTGTGTACTTGGGCCAACAGAAGCTGAAAAGGAAGGAGAAGGGTACGAATAGAGAAAGGCAAAGAAGGTTGAAATATGCGTAACTACACGAGCAGCCCGGGGACATATCCCAAAGTCAATATAAAAAGAGAAGCATCATTGGCAATTTTCATGATGAGAAAAGAGATCTTACAGTGCCCTAGATGTCATAAAGTAATACTCCCCCATTTCAAAGTTCAAACTCTAGCCCCCACCCTCTTTGACCATGCAGACTAGACCCCACTCACACTCACAACCCCCAAGACATAATGTTGCACAAACCCCAATACCCAAACTTACAGTCATCTTCGAACACACCAAGCTAGTAAGCAAATATTTGGCTTCTTTTTCCAAGTTTGTAAACACATCCACATCATCTGCTCTGTACCACTACCACCACTGTGAATTGCAGGGACCTCCTTGGTTGAAAAGAAGCTTAGGGTTATTGATAATGGCTAGTGCTGGTACCTCCTCTATGATCCCGGTCTGCCATGCTCAGAACCCCACTTGCATTTCTCGTATCTTTTCTCCTGTTTTGCATGTTTGAGAATGGAAATTCTGTAAAATGACATAAAGCAAGCAAGCTAGCTAGTTAGCTGCTGCTGCTGCTTCTGAAAATGGTAGATCAATCAGCTAACGTTTGCGATGTTGAATATCTGATGAACTGCTGATGCTACTTCATCCGCTGATGCCACCTTACAATCATCTTCTATCTGCCATAACCATACCAAAATTGCACCAACGAAATGAAATGAAGACAAGATTTTGAAACTTTTCAAACAGACTCTTAACTTTAAGAAATAGGGAAGGAAAGGAAGTGGAAATATTGAAAAAAGACAACTCCAAAAAATGTTAAGTGGACTATAATGAGGGATTCAAATTATGGTTGACCAAACAGTCAGACCAATAAACAAGATTAGTAAATTAGTAGTGCATACCTTTAGATTGAACGAATAAAGAACCGTGTTTTGAGAAGAAGTGATATTAAGGTGCAGAATTGCAAGCCTTAAATCTTCTATGGCAATGATGGCCCTCAACAACTGCCCTTGTCTTCTTTTACACTGAACCTTCAAATTGACATGGTTCTGTATGATGGTCACTTCTATCTCAGCCGCTTCCAGTTTCTTAATCTCTTCTGCTTCTTCCTCATAATGGCCAACCTCCGTCTGTATATTGCTGTCCGAATGCGGAGTAAACAAACCTTCTGACGAAGGACCTGTTGCTGTTTCTATTTTTTGCATACGGTTTTGTGCTTGAAGAGATTGTAGTAGCTGCTCTAGCTCCTTCACAAAGTCTATTGCACCTCCTATAATGGATGCTTGGTCACCCTTTCCGAGCATGAAAAAGAAAGAAGTTAGTACCTTTTTCAAAGTTTATGAGACCCAGCATTGAGCCATTGAGTTGTGAAAGCAAAAAGGGAAAAAAAAATAAAGATCTTTGAATCTGTGTGATTAAGCACTGAACTAGTGAGTCTTGAAAAGGGGCAGGGGTATGAACAAAATGGAGAGTATATATACTCACCCTCTGAACGTAGGAGGGGGGCATGAGAGAACGAAGAGAATTTAGGTGGTCGTTCATCTGTCGGCGGCGGTTGCGTTCAACAGCAATGTGGGTCATTCGTTGGCTCTCTACTTCTTCTTTGTTCTTGAGAGGCCTTGTTCGTTTCCGTTTTTTCAGCTCTTTGGTGACTATTGGAGAAGATTTAAAGAATTGGGTTTCGTTAAGCATGGTGTGCTTAGTAATACATGGAAAAGTAGAGCCAGAGTTGCATTCCCGTTCTGTTGAGTTCAATTCCTGCAGCTCAGAACTTACACCTTCCATGCAAGAATTAAATTGTGGGTTTTGAAGGTCTTTGGTTTCTGATTTGACAGGTGAATATAAATCAAGCATTTCATGAGTGACACAACTTTCGGGCTCTAATGCTTGAACTTGGTTTACCACGTCCCATGGGTTTTTGAGATGTTGCAGTTTCAATAAGGTCTGAAAGTTTGGTTCTTTGAAGGAAAAAGATGGAGGTGCTTCTACACTTTGAAGCATTTGGAGAAAAGGCACTTTGTCTTCTAGGCTTGGTATTGACAACCTTTGCCCTTCATCTTGTTCTTCAAATCTCAAACTTGAATTCACAAAGCGTTGATCTAAACCCCCCTCATCCAATAGCTCCCCTAAGAACTGCGATAGAAGAAAAATTCACAGAAGATTAAGGAATATTGAAGAAAGGAAGGAAGCGATGGAAATTCCTCACCTACTAACATATTGTTGGCTAACTCATAAACTCTCAAGAGAAGCAAAGGGAAAAATGCTGGTCATAGATAGGACAAACAGTTGAGTCTCAGAAGAGAAGAAGAGAACAAAAATAGAATGAGAATGGAATGTTGAAGAAAAGAAACAGCAGTAGCAGATGTTAGCATCTACAGAAATACACCACAAATGCATTGAATGCAAACACTGGAGGAGAAGTAAATGCAGTCCATTTAATTGATTCTACTTGAGGAATATTATGGAAAGAGAGAGAGAGAGAGACAGAGGTACTAAAAATGAGCAAAGAAACATACGCAGGAATTAATGTGTCCTTGAAGCCTCTCCATTACAGCCGAGCAGCAGTAGTAGTAGGGAGTGAATGTGAGAGAGGCAAAGGCAAACCCGAAGCCTTAAATTAAATTTCCTTTCTTTTACACCGGGTTACTAACAGCATTCTATTGGGGATTCTACCAACTAATGAGCAATAAACTTAACATCCAAAGAAGCAGAAGGAGATAGACCCCATCTATATACACGGACAATCAAAGCATATGTTCCCTCAGGTTCTGATTCCATAAATGTAAATGTAGGATCTCGAATGGAATAATATTTAAAAGCTTTGAAGAGGACCACCACAGGTTATGAGAGAAAGTAACCAAACAGTTCAGAGAAATGGAGCCCAAGAAAGAAGATGGAGTGCAGAAACTGAGAAGGATAAAAGTAACTAACAAATTGAAGATTGAAGAAAAAAGAAGGGATCTTGGTAAGAAATGAAGAGAATGGTATAAAGAGAAAGTTAACTGGGAGACAGGTAAAAGGGGTTGGTGATCAGAGAGGAGGGATGTGTTTTACAAGGTCGGAAGCAGCATTATTGGCGGTGGCAGTTTTGTCCGGCAGCGGGGACAGACAGTTGTGGGGACTAATCTTCAAGAGTACAACCAAAGACTAGAAAGGTTTTGGAAAGTGATTCTATGGCTTGTGTCAACCCTTCTAATCATATATGTCTTGTCTTCCCCAACCTCTCCCCCTACACCTTACACTCTCTCCCTTATCATTTCATTTTTTTTTGGTGTTCTTATCCACACTGTTTCACTCAAAATAATACAAATAAAAGTTTTTGACAGGTTTTGTTTCGTAAGTTCAAATGAGATGGGTTTATTCTAAAAAGAAAAAAATTCTATGATCAATTTAAATTAAAGTTACGAGTAATACAAAAAGGCTATAATCTAACTTAAAGTGAGGCTTAACATGATGCTGCAATTGACATATACACGTACCATATGGTTAATCATAAAAAAGAAGTGACTTGTAATGGAGAGACCAATAGTGCTTCCAGAAAAGGAGTTATTCTGTCTTCTAGTTCAATTTACACTTAGTGGCTCGTGAAACACATGTACTTTAAATTAACAAATCAATTGACAAGTGTTATGCTCTTTTAATACTTTGTTTTATTTACATTAATATTGAACTTAAGATCACAAAATTACAGATGTCATTTTAAGCCTTCCAAATATTTTAGGTAACAAAACGTGGTTTCTCGCTCCTTGCGGGGTCACATGTACTCCATCAGATCCAGTGCATTAAACTGGATTAGCAGTACTTACTCAATTGTGTGCACCAAAAACCAAAGGGTCCATTTTTGCATCATTTGAAGAGTGGGGTTGTGTAAGTGTCCTTAAAATTTGTCAAGTTCTACTATTTCCATTGAATAGCTGACATGCTCAATTTGTTGCTCAAGTCACCGGATTCCATGTCGACCCACTGCAGGGTATCTTACAACAACTTATTTTATCAGTTTTTTCCGTGCAGTTATGCCTTCTTGTTTTCAGGTGTGTGCTCTTATTCTGGCCCGTGACTGCCATTTTCTCTTGTAACCATAACAGACTTTTTTTCATTCTCCATCTTACAATGCTAAGCCAAGTGAATGCCGGCAAAAGTTTCATCTAATAACACCAAGGTAAAAAAGAAATCACTTTCTCATTACCTGTCATACTATAAAATGCTGGACAAACAGAAGAAGCCAAATTTGGATGGCTATAGATAATTGAAACACATTTTGGCATTAATGCGGTAGCATTCCCTTCCCTTCCTTACACCAATTAGGTTTTCCCACTCCTTTTTTACTCTTATTTCTGTAATTGCAGACTGGAACAATATTTGCATCTCTACATATAAATTCTTAGCTGTGGAGAGGAAGTGATGGAAGATCTTGATATAGGTGTATCAAAACCCTTAAAGCAATTAACTTGCAAGAAAGCATAAATCGGAGTTCATCCAATCAATCCTTTTTCTATCTTGTTATTTATCCCACAGACTAACTAGAGCGTCCTCTGTAGAAGACGCAACGCAAACGCATGTAGGATATTGAAGGTTACTTCATTCTCAATAATTTAAAATTTGATTTTTTCCTGACGGAGTTGGGTCCTATCTCGCAAGCTGTGGGCATGTTTTGAATTAAATATGTGTCGGGGCTCAAATTTGTCGCCATGGGATTCCGTCATGTAATGAACGGTGTCCATAATTGTTTATGATCGCGACGTCCTCTCTTCAACAATTCCCTGTTATTCACTGTCCAAAGTTTTACTTATTTGCTTTTCAACAACGCAAAAGTTGATTCCACTGCCTTAACGGACCGGACAACTCTTGTTTCTTTGTGTTGACTCTCGACTCCTGCTTACTTGTCAATCTGGTACGTTATATGTTTTTGCCATGGCTACAAGGTTATCTGTACAATAGCCTTGATTTTTTTGTAGGAAAATTACATGGGAAGAATATCTCTCGGCACGATTTTAGTCTATGTAATGTTTATACATTTGAACTTTGGACGCGTTGTTTGATAGGAATATCTATGGAAGTAAATGGTCTGTTGCCTGGAAGTTCTGGTAGATTTTATTTGAGCTTTAGGTATCAAAGCCTGGTACAAGTAGCAAAGATTAAGCATGTGACTGCGTTTTCTTTTCATGATTTTCACCTGGAAGAAACAAGCATTCAGAACTCCAACTATTCGCAAAGACGACAAGGGCAGGGCCAAATCAGTTATACTCGATTGTCTGATGTCTATGAACCTTATCCAATTTGAACAATTATATCTATGTTTCTTCGTAAGAGATCATTGCAAGCTTGCTGGCCACACAACCAGAGCTAATCATTGACATTTTTAAGAAAACTGCTAAAAACTTTTGAACTTGCCCTTTACCTGATTGACCAATCATGGGAAAGATAACGCTCAGATTGCTGACGTTAACCTTTGATTTAATGGCTTTTCAATATCTAATCAATCAAACCTTGTTCTCATCTTAAAAGGTCAAGAATCTACTAAAAACCAATTCCTGAGTATTAATTATCTTCCTGCCCTCACCAAATTGCATCCTCAATTTTATTGAGATGAAGCTATGGTATCTGCATATCACAGAATCTTATTTACTAAGTTGAATGGAACCAGCGTCCCCACTTCTTAATTCATGTTTCCCAGCTGTCGATTTACCTTGAGAAGCTTAGCCTCTAGTTACACATGATTCAATGCTCTACTAAAATATTATCAATGGTAAACCCCACCTGGCAGTGGTAATTGATGCATTGCCTGCATTAGTAGTAGATGAAGTTCCTTTTCCAATCTCAATGACGACAGTTTCCTTTAAGAGAACAATGCGTGCGCATATGATATTCGTATGGTAATGTATAAGAAATGAAGCAAGATAAACAACTCAAGCCTTCTGAACAAGTGCAATCTCACCGAAATTATGGATTTCGTACGTGCAGATAACAAAAGACATCCTGTATTTGCCGCCTAAGGTTACAGCTACATACTATTGAGAATATAGAGAAACACATAAGATAGTTATATCGTTTCACGAGCAACAGGTACAAGAAGCAAATGCCTTGATGTCCACTACCGTTCTATCTGAATTGTTACATGACTGATGTTGTACTCCCTTCTGATATAGTTTATTACATTTTCCAGCACAATGTCTGCATTTGCTTCTCGTCTGACTTTGACATGAGAAGCCAAGAGAACCTTGCCCACTGTAATGGCCCATATGTACAGTTGGTGTCCTTTGAATTTGGGTGAGAATTGTTGTGAATTGATGAATGAAAACATAGAATGAGGTAAAAATGCGAACTGAAACTTTAATGGATAAACTGCACCGATCTAGGTAGAATTGGGCTTAGTGGTCTACATAAAAGTTGTAGATTATCCTTTTAGTTTTCTATCACTATAAAGATTGAAATTTTTGGATTTCAGATGCAGAAGTTATGACTCTTATATGGTAGTTGTCTTTGGGTGCAATTATGCATAATTGGTGTTTAATTTAGATTAAATGGTAACCTTTTCTTTATTGATTAAATTCTAGCGATGCATACGAAATCAGACAAAATTGTCTTCATAAGAGTTGTAGGTCTTGATCTTATCTTTCTAACGACATATAATTTGTAATTTTTAGATTTCTGGATTGAGAGATATGATGATTAGAAGTAGGGATGTTCAACTGGGGAAGTCACGATCGTGACTCAGTACGATCGTGACTCTCCCAGATTCACTGAATCGCGATCGCAACATGGCTAGAAGAGTCACGATCGCGACTTCGCGATCGCGTCCCAGTCACGACCGCGAGTCTCCTCGTAGTTCTTTATTGCGATCGTACCGTAGTACGATCGCAATTTGCTACGTTTGTCTCAAAGTCACGATCGTACCAGGGTACGATTGTGACTTCCTTTGCTTTTACTGCCACTGTTCACTAAGAATCGCGATCGTAACTCGGTACGATCACGACTTTGTTTGTCTTTCCTGCTACTATTTATTAGAAATCACGATCGTAACTGAGTACGATCGCGACTTTCCTATTTTTTTTTAAGCCTCTCACACCCGTGACTATGTCATTTTTGGATTAAGATTTTCATTTCAAAACTCAAATTGCTATTAATTCTTCTTACACCCAAATTAAATATTCTTGATTTATTTTTGGGTATGGAGAAATTTTTATAAATTGTGGAGAAATATTTTTACCTTTCCTATGAATTTTCTTTATTTAAAAATCATTATTATCTATTTCTTTTAAATTGTCATTCTTTAATAAATTGTGTATTAATTATTTTTATGAAATGAATTATTTTTGAACAATTTAATTTTATGTCTATATTTGTTCTACGATCCCACCACGAATTTTCCTTGCCTAGTCTTTAATTAAATTTAAATGCTATTTCATTGCAATGTCAAATGGTAACACGTAGTCATCATAAAATCCGTACGGGGACCCGGGGTCAACAGCTGAAGCCTTTCCCATCTCAAGCTGAACCATCCACACATCATGTTTGTGCTCATGATTATGGCCCAATAAAAGAGCCATGATAATATTCACTACGAGACCAAACGCAGCAATGATAAACATAAGGAAACCATTCACTTCACTTATGTCATTTATAAGCCTAACTATGGTGACGCAGAACGGAAATATGTGAAACAAATCAAGAACGTTTATACTCCGTTCAGGAGTTTAATCAATGTCGCTTGATTGGGCGGAAAATAACAAGATCGAATCCACGACCTCTGAAGAAAGGCAAACTGCCAAATTCCTATACCAATAGATGATAAAAATTGATCATTCGTTTAAAATAGTAATAAAGCCTATTTATAGTGGCCAAAACCCTAATCCGAATCCTAACAAAAATAGGGAAACAAAACACTGAAAAATAGTAAAATAGTCCTTAAAATATTAAAATTCATAAAATTGGGGCCCGAAACAGTGGAATTTTGGCCTTCGAAGTTTGCGTTGCATTTTTTAAAGTTGTCCGTCTCGCGAAATCTTTTCCAGAAAGCTATCATAGGTCACGAATGGACTTCATATGCAAAATTTAGGCCTTTTTTGGCATCCTGCCGCAAACCTTGCAGCGGTCAAGATCTTCCATGTAATCCAAAGCTAATTGGTGCACATCATTCCCTTCCACTTGTAAAGAACTCGATCTCGAGTTACCATCATCAGGGTGATAAAGATAAAGATCCGCCATGTTAAACGTCTTGGATATCTTCATATGATCTGGAAGGCTAAGAACATAAGCATTGTCATTGATCTTCTGAATTATATTGAAAGGACTAATCTTCTTTGGATCCATCTTCTGGTGTCCTCCTCCATGTTCCTTGTGCAAGTACACCATAACTTGATCACCAACCTTGAAGGATTGGAAATGTCTAGGCATGTCAGTGGCAGCCTTGTACTTTTCATTGGACTCCTTCAAATTTTGCCTCACTTGTTTAAACATATCAACATGCTGGTTGGCCAAATTGTTAGCTGCAACACTAAGAAGAACACTTGCAGGAAGTGTAATAAGGTCAACTGTCAGTGTTGGAGCTTTCCTGTAAACAATGTCAAAAGGAGTTTTCTCAGTAGAGTTGTTGACAGAGCTATTGTAAGCAAATTCGGCTTGAGGAAGAGCAATATCTCAAAAAGTATTCTTATCACTGCATATGCAACGCAACAGATTGTCAAGCGTGCGGTTCACCACTTCAGTTTGTCCATCAGTTTGAGGATGTGCAGTGCTACTGTAACGAAGTTCAATCCCAAAGAGCTTCCACAGAACAATCCAAAAATGAGTAAGAAATTTCACATCTCTGTCAGAAGTAATTGTTTTTGGTATGCCATGCAAACAAACAATCTCCTGGAAAACAGTTTGGCAATATAAGATGCATCACTAGTCTTCTTGCAAGGAATGAAGTGTGCCATTTTCGAAAACCTGTCCACTATCACATAAGTAGAGTCAGAACCACATTGGGTATGTGGCAAACCAAGAATAAAATCCATTGACAAGTCTTTCCAAAGATGATCAGGGATAGGCAATGGAGTGTATAAGCCGGTGTTCTGCGAATGACCCTTCTGTGATTGACAAACTTAACATTTCTGAACCATCTTCCCTATTTCTCTCTTCAACTGTGGCCAATAGTAACACTCTTCTAACCCAGCAATAGTCTTGTCATGGCCCAGATGACCACATTCATGAATTTCTCGAATCAATAATTCTTGCAAGGAGGAAGGACTACACAACCTGTTTCCCTTGAAAAGAAAATCTTCATGTATCATAAACCCATCAGTAGGTTCACAATTCTGAACTTGCTGCCATATCTCCACAAAATCTACATCCTCAGCATAAAGATCCTTCAGATACTCAAATTCCATGACCTTTTGACTCATTGTAACCAACAAAGTTGCTCTTCTACTCAATGAATCTACAACCTTATTTGTAGCACCAGTCTTGTATTTGATGGCATAATTAAAAGCTCCCATGTAGGTTGCCCAATGGATCTGCATCTTATTTGTATGCTTCTAAGTCAGCAGATGAATCAATGATTTATGATTTGTATAGACAATGAACTCTCTCCCCTTAAGATAATGTTCCCAAGTCTTGAGGCTCGAAAAATTGTGTAAAAATCTTGCTCATAAGTACCCCACTTCTGTTAGTAGTGTGCCCTAGGCTAATGGATTTTTGTGATTCATGTATTAACATTATGACTTGTTAATAATATATTATGAGGTATTCCTTTTCATATATACATGCATGTCGTT
>JANQBM010000004.1:4329582-4343762 GCA_025594535.1 Erythroxylum domingense | reverse complement strand
TTTAATTATTTACATGTATGTGATGCCATGTGGAGTTCAGTAGTGATCGCTCGTAGCGCTCCCTTATCTTAGGCTATATATCGGAATGACCTACAGGCATCCCGGTGCGTACCCTAGGGTAAGGGGGTGTTACAACACTTTTAGATAATCATTCAAATAAGCTAGGACATTGCCATAGTGCTATTCTTGATGGTTTTTGGCACCAAAGATTGGGTCATTCATCTCTTACTGTAATGAAACAATTGCAATGTTCTTTCCATGAAATGAAATTTTTTGAAAAACCTTGTGATATGTGCCATCTTTCTAAACAAACCAGAATTCCTTTTCGTAAGAGCAGTATTAGTACATTTGCTTGTTTTCAACTGTTGCATATGGATCTTTGGGGACCTTATAAGCAGGGGTCAATCAATGGAGCTCACTACATTTTTACCATAGTAGATGACTTTTCTAGGACAACCTGGACCTATTTACTCAAATACAAAAGTCAAACATCTTTCTAAGATAAATTCTGTAAATTTGTTAAAAATCAGTTTCATGCTGCAATAAAAATCATTAGGACAGACAATGTAACAGAATTTCTGAGTCATAATTGTCAAGAAATTCTTGTCAACCATGACATTATACACCAGAGAACCCACCCTTACACTCCACAACAAAATGGAGTTGTTGAATGAAAACATCGACATTTATTACAAACTGCTAGAGCCCTTATGTTTCAGTCTCATTGACCAAAGCAGTTCTGGGGAGATTCCAGTTTAGTAGCCATATATATCATCAATAGACTTCCAACTCCTATTCTTAATTGGAAATCTTCTTATTCTATTCTATTCCACAAAGAACCCGATTACAATTTTCTGAGAAGCTTTGGTTGCTTATGTTACGCTTCTAACACATCTCCTCATAAAGATATGTTTGCTCCTAGGGCTTTCAAATCTATTTTCCTTGGTTATTCTTCAGGCCAAAAGGCTTACAAACTTTATGATATGCAACATCATCATATTTTCATTTCTAAAGATGTTGTTTTCTATGAGAACATATTCCCATTTCATTCTATTTCTTCATATTCAGATTTAGTTCGTTTGCCTAATTCGAATTTCCTAACACCTGTTGCATTTTAGGAATCATCACCTCCTGAAATTCTTACTATTGGTCCATCCAATTCAAAAGTTCCACCTTCACCTGATACACCTTATTCCACTGATATTACATAGAGACCAGCTCGTATTCGGAGGAGTACTCATGTAACCCAACGACCAAATTGGTTGAATGATTTTGTTTCACACGCATATGTTACTAATGTTACTCATCATACTTCTCCTCATATACCAAATTCCTCTTCTCATACACGTCCCACATATCCTTTTCTAATCTCTTCACATCTTACTTCAACCTATCAGTCTTTTTTAGCAAATGTGTCTAATATTGAGGAGCCTAATTCTTTTGAGCAAGCTCAAACTAATCCGAATTGGTTGGCTGCTACGGAGACTGAGTTGGTAGCTCTTGATAGCAATCATACTTGGGATCTTACTACTTTACCAAAGGGTAAAAAGGCTATAGGTTCTAAATGGTTTTATAAGGTTAAACTTAAACTAATGGGACTATTGATAGATATAAGGCTAGGTTAGCAACAAAAGGCTATAATCAAATTGAAGGAGTTGATTACATTGACTGTTTTTCTCCAGTTGCCAAAATGGTTACTGTGAGACTTTTTATAGCTATTGCTGCTGTAAAAGGGGCCTTTGCATCAATTAGACATAAATAATGCTTTTTTACATGTTCATATTGATGAGGAGTTGTACATGTTACCTCCTCAAGGCTATACCAAGGCTGGTCCTAATCAAGTATGTTGTTTACGGAGGTCTTTGTATGGTTTTAAGCAAGCTTTACGCTAATGGAATCATGATCTTACTATTTCTCTTTGGAAGCAGAATTTTATGCAATCTGTTCATGATTTATGTCTGTTTATTAAATCAGAAGGAGCTGATTATATTGCTATCATTATATATGCTGATGACGTGTTAATCATGGGTCCAACAAAAACTTGTATTCAACAAGTACAGTAGATTTTACATGACCAGTTTACTATTAAAGACGTGGGGTTTGTAAAATATTTTCTTGGCTTAGAACTTGCTAGATCTGATAATGGCTTGTATGTGAATCAAAGAAAATATGTATTAGATATCCTTAAGGATAGAGGTTTGACAAGTTCAAAAGGGGCAGCCACTCCTTTACTGAACTACGTGTTCTATTAAGAGTCATAGTAAACAATAAAATTTAATTATTAACAATTGTAAGAAATTATATCTAAATTAATAAAGATAATAACATACCTTTTCCATCATTGGGAGTAGCCTCATCATCATCATCATCATCATTCAAATTCAATGCATCAAATGATATATCAATGCTTTCCTATCCAATATTATCTTCTAACCCACACATCTACCAAACCTAGTTCCTAAGAAACTCAATCCACTAAAAGATCAATATTATCCATGCAAATTGGATCTACTGAACTACCTGTTCTATTAAGAGTCATAGTTACCAATAAAATTTAATTATTAAAAATTATAAGAAATTATATCTAAATTAATAAAGATAATAATATACCTTTTTCGAAACTTTAAATTGTAATGAATGAAGACCAAGTCATCCAATCTCTTGTGCTCTAATCTATTCCTTTTCTTAGAATGGATGAATACAAATATGTTATAGTTCCTTTCACAACCTATTGCACTCACACATTGACTTAAAATTTGAATTGTAAACCTTTGCAATTCTGGAACACTAGTTTCGAATTAATCCCACTATGAAACTATAAGTCGTAGGACAACAAAATTAATGTTATAAACAAAATAAAATATATTATCGAATAGCAATTGGCAACCCAAAATTCTCAAAAGATTGCTTATAAAGCTTTATTTGTGGGCTTAGAAGATCTTACATCATCTCATTGGCAACAACTGCTCTAATAGTTAATAACATTCCCCCTATTAACTTCAATTTTATTTGTGAAACCTGGTCTAAAATAGACATTAGGATTCAAAAATGCCGCTACAAACAGCGGAGAGTAAAGTTGCCTTTCTCATCTGTCATCAATGACTGCAAGATAAAGGGTATGTACAAAAAAGACCTATTTTTTATATTGGCCTTAATTGCTTCCTTTGCCCTCTCCATTGCATAAAAAAACTTATTGTTGCCTTTTCATCACTATCATCTAAACTAAACACCCTCACTAAAAACTCACAAACTCGGATAACAAATTAGCATTGGGACCAAAATTTAGTATCTTCAAGTCTAATTATGGAAACCTCCAATCCAGTATTAGACCTAACATACTAAGATGTAACCTACTTATCACTTGTAAACATTTGCCTCCAATGTTTTTTCATCATACAAAACACTAAAATGATAAGAAATTCATTGCAAATCTTATTACTTCGGGGTGACACAAATTCCTACCATTAGTAAAATCCTTCCTTATTAAATTTAACACTTATGCACGATTATAGATAAGCATGTTCACCTTTTTGGCTTTTTGCATAGTCTCATCAATAATAGGAAAATACTTAGCATCCCTTATATTTTCCAGCATTAAGTCAATGTAATGTGTTGGCTCTGATACCAAAGATGTTGGCCCCGGTTCTCGTTCCTTATTTTGTGACAACAAGGTGCCAAAATTGGGGGACTTTTAAATAAAAGTATATATATATATATATATATATATTAACATCTAGACAAAAAGAATTAAATTTCTTGGTAGGAATAAGAACAAATACATAAACACATAAATTAAAAAACAAATAAAAATAAATAAAAGAAAATTTATCATGGCCATGCATAATAAAAAATCAAGGTCGTGAGGACCCAGCTTCATGGTCGTGCTTACGCACGACCTTGAGTTTCCTTCAAAAGCACAAAAGTCGTGATCGTGCATGTGGATGATCGCGACATATGATGAACAGTAGCGGTATTAAAGGGGTTGTCACAATTGTGCTTGTACATGATTACAACTTTCTTGCTGCACACACCCACTTCATAACTTCCAATCCCAAAATCTAAAAATTATAAACTTTATGTCGTTGGAAAGCGAAGAGAAAGATCTACAACTTTCATGAAGACAATTTTGTCAAATTCTACCTAGATCAATATAGTTTATTCATTAAAGTTTCAGAACACATTTTATTCCCTTTTTCCTCTTTTCTCTCTACTGTCAATATATATAACTGCTAACTATAACAAAAGACCCGAATCTAACAATTAAAACCATATATACAAAACTCCCATAAGAACCATTTGGTTCAGAAAAATCTATTCAAAAGTCCACAACAACTATCAATTTTATTTCCAACACAATTGACAGTTAACAAAGAAGAAATTTCTACACGTATACATAAGAGGAGTTCTGCTATGCTTACTGTCATTCATTTCTCAAATAAAATAGAGTATGTAAATTTCTTCAGTTACAAACAAAAATCACATCAATAGCATAATACCAAAATACAATATGTATGCTCATGCTTGATATGCTTCTAAAACTACCAAAAATGATCCAAACTAACTTAATTACAAAAGAAATATAAATTCTTGGAATCAGCCGAAGTTTGTACGGTTCAATGCCGATCTACTATTTTTGCACCTGAGGAGTGGAAAATGATGGAGTGAGCTGGGACGCTTAGTGGCTAGTACGTTTATAGCCATTGGTGATGAGCCACACACACATACAACCAAGCATATTTATACCCACAAAATTTAGTTCACAAAACACTAAATTTAAATTACAATCACGTAATCCATATCACCTATTTTACAGTCATCAAATAAAACATTCAATCATAAATCCTGCTCAGCAAATCACAACAAAGTATACATCAATATGACTCGAGAGAATCCCATAAAACAGAATGGCCGAAATCGAAGTTTACACCATGAACAGAATGAGTCCATTTTTTAGAGCTCATATGCCACAATCGGGTAGCAGGAAGAAGGCTTTAGGCTAACGTTTACGTGATGAAAGGAATGGTATCTCTCTTGCCCACATAAGCAAATATTTCCAATGCTTATATATTTCGTTTCATATTCATGTTTTCATGCTTCTTAAATTTTTTGTTTTTCATTAACATCAAAGCAGCAAAATTCTTGCAAAGCAAACATGATATTAAATTCACAGAATAATTTTCCCACATTCACAATGATTTAAGACAAACATTTATACACACAAAATCAAATAATACAGCCCATCATCATAAAAATATAAACGTATTACCCACCTCTTTAATTATAAATCCAAGCTCAAACTTGTCTTTCCTCTTGTTCATGATTTCGACCTTTTCTTGATTCCCTTCAAACAAACATATTTTTCATTCAACAACATATACGCATAGAAAAATCCTTAAAGCTATATTATAAGCTTAGACTTAATCTGCTCTTGATTTATCTAACTAGAAGAACTAAGAGCTAGTTAAGGTTCATAAAAATCTAAGAAGAAGAATTTCGATTCTCTTCTTTCTCTCTTCATTTACAACATAAAACCTATTTTCTCTACTTCCTTCTTCTATCAAAACAAGAAGAACAAATAAAGAGGTTATCTAAAAAAACTCAGCTGAATCTTCTTCTTCTTCTTCTTCTGTTTTTGCTTCTCTTCTTCTACTTCTTCCTACGTTTTTTTTTCTTCTCTCTTTCTTTGTTATTTTTTCATGACTCTCTCTCTTTTTTCTTAACCTCTCAAACACGTCTCTCCCCTTTTTCCTTGTTGTTACATGACTCTCTTCCTCTTTCTCTAGCTTCTTCTACGTTCTTCTACAATTTCTCTCTTTCTTTCTTTCTTACACAAACACGTCTCTTTCTTTCTTATTCTTATTTTATTTTTCCAGCGCTTCACTCACGCACCTTCATTTGTTCTTCTCTTATTAATCTAAAAACAACTATAATCTTCCAAACTCACCCTTCCATATTTAATCTAATGCCTTCTAACTTCTTAACTTAATTCTAACACTTCCATTTAATTCATGCAACTATATGTAATTAAAAAATATATAATTAAACAATATTCCTAAATAAACTCCATAAATTTCTGATTCAAAAATTTTGATTTTTACCTATGACTAAACGCCAACAAATTCTCATTTGATAATTCTAGCTTCCAAGAAAGGTTCAGTAATGTGCAGCACAAGGAGTCCAAAAAAAATTATACTTATTTTGTAACCTTCTTCTCGTCGCTTTATAAGTCGAATCATTGTCAGCAATGAACTGAACAATATTTTCTGGCCTAACTTTATTCACAACTTTATCGAATATCTCAAATCAAGTATCAGTATTCCTAACAGGTCCAGATGCATCAATAAACTTAAAAAACATTAAGTCCTTTGCAGAATAAACCAAAAAATTAATAATAGGCTCATGTCTCCTATTTATCTAACCATCACACATGATTGAACACCCATAAGTAGCCTAATTCATTCTTCTTTCTTCTAAATAACGTTTAATTTTAGAAACTAAGCAACCAAAAAGTTTACCTTTGTATTCATCAATGTAAGGATCTTTGTATCTTGGATCATAAGAGGCTATAACATCCACTATAGGCTGATAATAGTAAGATTAGGAAGCATTGAATGCTACACTTGTATAATACCACCATCTAGTCATTGCCATTTCTACATTGTGAGTCTCATTTCTTGATTGCATGGCACTACAAATTGAAGATTGGGCTCCAGGAGTTGTTCGTGGTGTAAAAAATTTTGTCATATGCCTTCTTTTTTTCCTAAAATCAGGTCCAAGTGTAACATTCACCTCTTGCTGGGAAGGAACACTACCACTACCACTACCACCTTCAACATTTCCAATATCATCATAAAAACTAACAACCCACTACTAATTTCAAAATTCAGTCTCTCCCTTCTATCTTTCTTGTGTTGATATTCTTCAAGTAAAGTTTTGATTTGTCATTTTACATCATGACTTACTTTGTTCCAGGGTTCCACGTCTCCTTTAACCCCAGCTAAATGCTTCTTTAATCGAGTGATTCCTCTACCTCTTAAATGCTTGTTACAAAATAAGCAAATAGTATGGGTCTTCATATCAGGGACTAATGCAACATGAGCCTAAGTTGGATCATTGTATCGTCCTGAACCAGTTTTATCATGAGTAATTAAACTTCCTTCCATTTATATATAAAAATAAATGAAGATATATATCAAAATAAAAAACAAATAATTTCATTACACAATACGCATGTCCATCTTATATAATATAACTCATTTTGTATGATTATATCATACACAATTCAATTTCATCCAACACAATTCAATTTTATCGAACATAATTCATCAATAAGTCAAAAACTAACAATTTAAGTATTCACCATACATAATTACATAATACATATGTTCATTTTATGTAATATAACTCAATTTGTATGATTACATGCATCATGAACAATTCAATCTCATCTAACACAATTCAGTTTTTTCCAACAAAGTTCACCAATAATTCAAAAACAAAAATTCAAGTACTTAAGGTATACAATTACACAATACGCATATCCATCTTATATAATATAACTCATTTTATATGATTATGTCATGCAAAATTTAATTTCATCCAACACAATTCACCAATAAGTTAAAAACTAACAATTCAAGTATTCAACATATTGAGCATCAAAACATGAAAAAGTTTGTTATACAAAAATTTTAGAGTCTTATATAAAGAGAAACAAAAATTTTCTTATATCTTAGTTTTTAACTATTTTTTGTTACTTATATAGTAGCATTGTAATATTATTAATATTAAAAGTGAGAGTTAAAACAATATCTACTTTAATACGAATAACTAAAAGTAACATAAGTAACCAAACCTAACAAATTAATAAAAGAGGTCGAAGAGATAAAGATAAAAAATTACTAACATGTAAAATTGTAAGTAGAAGTAAAAAAAGGTTAAATAATCAATTAGAAATGACTCTTTTAGGATTTATATGTAAGATTGTACTGCACTAAAATGCTTTGAATTTTTCCTTTATATATCTAGAGAAAATTAAGTAATTAACTTCTATACATAAATGTGTAAATGAGCTATCATATCATATCATTAGATTGAGAGGTTTTAATAAAATCAGTGAGGCCATTCCTAACTACAGACTAAATTAGAAGTTGAATGACAAGATATATGAGCTGAAAATGCTTTAAGAAAATACATTAAAAAATAGTTTTAGGATTCTTCCTATAATAGAACCCCAAGGTAATTTAAATAGCTTTAGGAATCTTCCTATAGTAGAACCCCAAGGTAATTTAGTACAAAATTATTTGGTTCAAGAAATCTATTCTAGGAATAACTTTCATTGCCTAGCTAGTAGTAAAGAACATGTTAAGTAGAAATGATAAAGACAACACCATTGTAAATGGTAATCCTTAATGTTGTCTTTGTAATTAGGAGATTGAAACAAGAAATCATTTGTTCTTTAAATGCTCTTATGCATTGGAATTTATACAAATTTTCTACTTCATTAACTAATTGGGATAGTTTAGTTTATTTAGTTATTATTCATGGAATTTAAAATTATTCAAAATTATTTTTTTGATACAATTTAATATTAAATATCAATATCACAACATATTATCCAATAAATTAATACCCAATACTAATTTTAAGAATACTAGTTATGTAACAAAATATTATATCAATTAATTATTTACTTTAAATACTAACAAGTTTAAATTCTCAGTTTTAAGTTGAAACTTTCAACTTTCAAGTCATGTATGCCTTCATTAGAAAACTTAAGATAAGTCCCACACAAACCAAACCACCAAACCAAACATAAAACAAACCACCAAATCAGATAAAACAAAACCTGTGCATTTCATTCAATTCCAATCCAACCATTCACAATCACAAATGCAATTCAAGAGTATGAAAAAACCAATTGAAAATACACCCAAAAAAATCACAATGTCAATTTGCCTTGGTGGGTCGGGTCAGGTCGGGTGAAAAACCAAATCTAAAAAATTTTGTTTGACTTTTAGGTTAAACAGGAGCAGCACCAATGGTGGACAAAGGCAGATAGCAGCAGGCGAAGGAGAAGGAGGGAGAGGAGGACAACATGTGGGGAGGTGCTGTGGAGACTGGAGAGAGGGAGAGATAGACAACATATGGGAAGGTACGGTGGAGAGGGTGGTGGTTGGAGGACAACGATGATAAGCAAGAATGGTCAGATTTGAGAAGAAGAGAGGAAAAACCGAGAGTGAGAGAGGTGAGAGTGAGAGGTCGAATGCTTGGGGGAAGAGGGGTTTGTTAAATTTTTTTGTTATTTAGTCCCTGTAATTTTCAAAATTCACTGTACCGATCGATATTTTGAATACCGATTGATACCAAACAAAATTTTCAGTACCGACGAATACGATACCTTCTAGCTGGTATGGAACGGTATTAATATCTTTGCTTATAATCATTTTCAAGTGAACAATTCATACCACATAAGTGAAAAGACTATATTTCTCAGTGCTTAATAATGTACAGTGATGATGCATATATAAGGTGTAGGGATGATAATAGTAGATATGTACAAAAAATACTTTTCAATAATAGAACGAAATTTAACAAAACAATTAAAGACTTCAGATTTATAGTGAATGGAAAATAATCAAGAGTAATTATTGAAATATCAAAAAATAATCCATAATAGAAAAAACCATCTATAGATGGGTTAGGGGCATGACCCTAAAGATTAGAGCACATAAGATCTGATGGACCATTGGTTTTATTGTCAAAGATAGGGAAATGAAGTTTATGAATTTTACTTAAACTATAAGCATAATATAATTGCATAGATTTGGAAGAAGAACAAGAAAGATTAATTGACGTGAGTGTTGTTGTGTTGTTCGAGACGAGGCATGGCCAAGAAAAGCATGCCAAGTATAAAAAGTAATGTGACGCGTCTGTGGAGAAGAAGATGATTTAGTTAAAAGATGTAAAGGAAATTAATAAAGTCCATTCTCAAGTTGTCCTTTGTGTAGAATCCTTTGGGACTAAAGATTTGTTATGACAAAACAAGTAGGAAAGAATTTAATGGAAACAATATTAGTTAAAGTAAAATGACTAACAAATAATAAATTTGTTGCAACAAATGGAAAATGGAGAATATCAAAGAGTGTAAACAACTTATTGTTCAAAGAGAACAGTGATGAGCCAATATTAGAAATGAAAAGGTGGTTACCATTGGTAAGCTGAACTTGATTAGGAAAATTGAATTCATCGTCGAGGCTAGTCAACTGTCATATGATGGGTGGCACTAGAATCCACAATCCACTATTGTTGAGGAGAAGAGTGTTGAGTGAAAGTAAGATTTAAGGATGGAGAAAATTAAGTGGAAGAATGACGAGTAAAGGAAGAGTCACTTTAGAGTCTATTACAATTGAACAGAGAGGTTTGAGTGAAAGCAAGGTTTAAGGTTGGAGGAAACTATATGGAAGAATGACAAGTAGAGTAAGAGTCACTTCAGAGCCTGTTACAATTGAACAGATCACAAAGGTAGAAGATCGACTACCAAAATTTCCTCCATACCTTCCTTTTCCTTATCCACGAGATGATTGACGAGTTGAACAATGAATTTTAATAAGAGACATAGGAGGAAGATTCTCCTTTTGAAGTTGTTGTTCCTCAGTTAAGGCGAGACCAAAAAGTTCACAATAAGAGATAGGACTTAATTGAGCATTAATTGCTCGAATGAAGGGCCGAAAGGTTGAGTGAAACTCCTGCAAAATAGACTGAACCAGATCATCCATGCTTACAATGACATTGAGAGAAATCAAATTGTCATAATAATTTTTGGCACGTTTAAAAAATTGAGCAACATTTTCAGTACTATATTGTTCAATTTTATAAAGATTACTTTTAAGAGTCTGGATTTGAGCAATATTATCCTAAACGACTTGAGCAGTATCAATGTTTATGAACAAAGGTAGAGCAGATTGATCTAACGAAGCAACCAACCATGCCAAAACAAGTTTGTCATTCTTCTTCCAAGTTTTCTACACAAGATTTTTGATGTCACCAATCACTCGTGGAGGAGGAGGGTTGGAGCTATCAATATGACTTTCAAGGTCATGACAACTAAGAAAGGGTAAAAATTGTATTTTCCACAAAAGAAAATTGCAAGAAGTCAGTTTAAGGATAAAGCTTTGATTGGGAGGAGTGTTGGTAGGGGAGGCATTATTGGAGAAGAAGAAGAGGTGACGATGGTTATGGTAGGGAAGTAATCGGTATCTAACATGGTTGTAGCTGTGAAGCCTATGACGCTCTGATATCATAAAGAGACTTTGTATTTCTTAGTGTTTAAGGTGCAAAGATGATAACAACAGATATGTATAGATACTAGATAGGTATGGATAATAACAACAGATTAAATTGAGGTTGTTGGCCATATCAGTATCAATAACCATACACCTTATGCTCACACTTTGTAACTACTATTCAGGAGAACCTCATCTATCAACCTTATATCCTAAGCCCACACCTTGCTACAACTATTAAAAGGAATGTTATACACACTTGGTAACCTTCCTAGTAGTGATGGCAAATCTAAAGTCAATAGGACAAACTCAAGTTGACCAGGCCTTGAGCTTGATTTGCTTGGCCTGATTAAGCCTCAAGTCATGCTTGGGCTTAGGCTGTTTGAGCTCAGTAATCTAGAACGACGTCGTTTTGTGGTAAAATGACGACATTTTACTTTTGTTAAAAAATAAAAAATTAAACCAGGCTTGCTCGAACCGCCTTGAGCCCTTATCAGGCAGATCTTGGGCTTAGGCTTGGGCTCAAACCTGGTGGCCCCCAGGTTTGATCAGGTCTCGGGCCAAGTTCTAGCCTGAAATGACAAGGTCAGGCTTGACAGGACATCTGCCCAAGGCTCACTCTTATGAAGAACAAAACAGGTCTACTCATAACCCTTATAAAAAATAAAATGAGGCAAATTAAGGTTCACTTTTTACTGTCATAAAGAGAAAAATAGGGCTCACTCTTAATCCTCATAAAGAATAAAATAAGACAAATAGGATCCACTCTTGAACTTCATAAAGATCATTTTTTACTTTACCCAAGACCTATAAAATGTTAAGAACGACCTTGAGCAGAAGCCTGGGTCTGACCCGGCCCGCTCTATTGTCATCTCTACTTCCTACCATTTGACATTTTAGTTGAGATACTACTAGTTGATTTTAAGATCCTAATATTGGATATGTGATTATGTATATGACCTTATTTATCATATACAATGGTATTAGAAACTTCTAGAGCTACATGACACATTTTACGCCATAATATTTACAACCTTTTCTATCACCTTGACTTAAACACCATAATAATGTTTTCATACCATCGTCCATGTTTCTATAGCTACTTTCTAATAATTAGTTGTGAAACTTGTATAACACTTTGACAATAATATATGTAGACCTCAGGAGTAGGGTATAATACTTAAAGAGTGGTGGAAAGCTTAAAGGATTATATCTAACGCCTTAGTTATGAAGCCATTTAAATCTCTAGTCTCGATGCAGGGGTGATAGCAATAACCTTCGCGAAATGTAACTTATTCTGCTCACATGAAACTCAATGTAAAAAAGAGCAATCTCGAAGTTTAGAGGAGGTGCATATTAGGTGAAAAGATATCGACGTCGAATATGTGAAGCATAACATAAGAAGCCCAAAAAAGCATATGATCCAAATCTCCAATCAACTCCACAAAACACAATATCTATACTTATAATCTATAATTGCAAGTATTTTATCAATCGAAACATTAAAACAAATATGTGTACTTTATGTGTGATATTAATCATCAGGCTGAAAATTCTAACAATTTTGTAAAGACATTAGACATTCTATATGCTCATCAAATTCATCATTAATGCATTGAAATTAGACTCCATATTCTTGATAATAAATTTAAATATACTTGATAATAACCATTCATTCATAAAAATAGATTTGCAAAATATAGGTAAAAAAGAAATTTTATAAATTGAGAAACAAATAGTCTAAAAGTGCCCAAGCATCCATACGCTACACCTCTGCATATAAAGGGATAAAAACGAGAAGAGAAACCAAGTGCCTAAATGGAGAAGGGCGTACCACTAAAGGAAGTAGGGTTGCTATCATTAGAGTTGGGCGATCCTTCACTGGTAAGGACTAATGAATCAATTTACACCCATGAGGGGTATTGGAGTAATTGTTCTTTAAATAACTACCAACGATAGTTATGTTGTTTGAATGTTAAAAACCAAAGAACGAAAAGATGAGACTAAGTTCTGGTTTGTCTCTTCTGCACTTGTGCTGTTTCATATGAGAAAGAAGCGAAAAAACATTTTCTGCAGTATTGTGCTTTAACCGGTGGAAATTCAATGTAATCCAAGTATATGATTTTGTTTTGTATGCATATTCAAAGATCCTATTTTAATAACCTATGTGATTATGTTCTTTGTTTCATAATAATCTAACATTGGTATCAGAGCATAGGTTTGTTGATATACATATCTAAACGTTGGTATTTTCACATTGGTTTTAAGATATACTATTTCAGGACTTGTGATTTTTTTTTCAAATTCTGGTAAACCATTATTCTTGCATTGTTGATGAAAATAGATTAACCAAAAGAAAAAAACAACTACACTATGGTAGACTGCCTCATCATATACACTGACCCATGTTGTTGTTTTGTCAATGGCATATATGAAGTAATAATCTGTAGAAGAAGTATGACATGGAAACAATGCATTTGTCTTGGTGTAATAATCGTGAAACTAATTAGGTTTCGCTAGAAGATCCTAGGTTCTGTAGAGATAAGATTTTTTTTTTAGTTTTAAGAGTAGGAGGTTGAATAGAAAGAAGAAACAAAGATTTGTCCTCCTCATGGATAATGTTGATCACTTTAGTTGGGTAGAATTTTACACTGTTGGCCATGCATTTTTGTAGCATTTTGGACTTCGGATACTTCCTGTTAACCCTCCCTTAAGGTCTCTTTGTGAGAAATATGTGAACACTAAAGAAAATGCAAGCGTTGAAGGGACAATGTACAGTTTTCTTAGCAAGGAAGGGGCCGCAGAGACGAGGACACATTTTGTCCTCTCAATCAACCCATTTCCCATTTTCCAACAAGAGGCACGTGGCCTTTCATTCAACAAGTAACCCTTTTT